>UELU01098975.1:0-26997 GCA_900490025.1 Megastigmus dorsalis
CATTGGGTCGGCGGGTAAGGAGGTTTTGTTAAAGAATGTCATATACTCAGAAATTTTATAGATCTATCATTAAAAAAAAACATTTTTAAACAATTATTATATTACATCTATGTATTATAGCGCGGGCGATGCCGCGACGGGGGGTACTAGTATTATATATTATAAAAAATTATATTATTGTTTAGCCGTATCACAAGATTTTTTGTGTTCTCTCCATACCACATTACCACTATTATTCTACTTCTTATTTTACCATTTTTTCTTTTCTGTTAGCCAAATTTGGTTTTTCTATCATGCTAACTAGAAAAGTCCAAAGTAAAAGTTCAATGGGTAATTAAACTAGTCTTCTCCTCAGACGTTCGAGAGGCGTGGTGATAAACAATGCAGCGAGTCAATTTTAATTTATTGGCACTTAGCTTCCTCTAATTTAAGTTTCTTTTCCAATATTCTGTAAAGGATCTATGCTCGGATATCTGCTCGGCTAAAATTCATGAAAATGAAAAATCACCGGAAACCCGAATACCGGGATTGGTCCCTGCCATCTTGTGTTCGTATCTTGGCGATAGTCAGGCAAACTACGGAGGAGAATGTAGTGCACTCTAGCCATGTATCGCATCTTGAGCCGGAGCGTCTTACTAAGAACATATCCTCCATGTGACTCGTGTGTTTTTTCAGTGTACGGCAGAATATAGCCAGTTTACACAACATGACGACTCAAAGGTATTAATTTTTATGGCTTAATGAGGATCACTGATGGAATGATTTTTAAGAGATAGGTAGTGGAAGTTTCTTTTTTTAGTTCGAACAGTGCACGCCGACTGGAGACCAGTCATTCAATAAGTTAAAGGCAGCGCACAGCAAACTGTTACTTTTTAATTTTTACTACTGCCCGTGGACTGGAGAACCCGTTATTTAATAATCTATTTTGTAACCGGATGAAACCATGCAACTCTCTACCTGCATATACTGTGTCACAGAAAATCGAATGTAAAATTTTCTGCGGATCAGGTTAACAACATACGTATGCAGCGTGAGCCTCTCTTGAAGAGTCTCGCTATCCAATGCTTGGAGAAACACTTGTGAGCTTCGTGCAATGCCCACAAATCCATCTGCACAGTTGAAACATACAGCAAAAACGCTTTGCCAGTGTGCAGAATACGTGTTGTATAAGTATGGGTGTACGTGTGCGTGCGTGTGTGTGTTTGTGCATGTGTGGCTCTACGTTTGTGTGCTTTTGTCTGCGTGTATGTGTGGTTGGGTATCACTCTCTCTCTTTTTCTCTCTCACTCTCTCTTCTCTCTCGGTAAGTCTCACCGATACACGCCTTTCTCATCGCTCTCACTGTCAAGCTTTGGTACTGTTGCCTGCCTGCCTTCCGGCGTTTTTGGCAGGTTACTTGCATGCGCCTTTATGCAAGTCATCATCTCTATCGTTATCAAAACTGAGGGTGCTGCGTTTGCATCGCTTTTGCTGAGTTTTTCTGGATGCTTTGAATACTTTCTCGTGGCGAGGCTGTACATAACAGCTGTGTTTATATTAATAAAATAAATGTGTGTTTGACTTGCTCTGCTCAAGTACTCACCATTATACAACACTATAGAATTGGAGCAAAAGAAATTTTGTGTGTTCTGCGACAGACAGTTGCGTACTAAGACGGCACTTATACAGTGTACAAAATGCAAAAAGACTGGTAATGTCTCGCGAATGGCCTCAGTAAAATCAAAGCAGACGCGGAAATATATTACTGTCTGTTTGGATTATCATCGCAGCAGCAATACAAGCACGAACGCGAGTATGAAGATCAAGTCAAAGTCGAGCAGCGTGAGCGAGGGCGAATTAATAAAAATTGAATTGTAACCATAAACATGGTTTTACATTTATAACATACAGTCTTCTTTTTCACTAATCTATACACAATATTGCACTTAATTATTTACTATATATGATATATCATAATTAAAATTTAATACAAAAATCAGTCTTAAAATGTTTAGAGTAGTATCACAGAGCGTTCTATTTAAAATACAAACAAACAAGGTAAATCAAAGCGGTCTATATCTATCAGTCAATTGTATTCTAAAATTTAACATTCAATCATTACATACATGCACCCACTCACACTAATAAATACACTCACACAATTAAAAACGATGTATAGGGGACAAAACAAAATAAATTAACATAAAGAAAACCCATCAGTCTGTCTCCTGTGGGTGTAAGACTAAGATATTTGGCGCACAAAGATCACAGGCCCAATGTCCGAAAGACTAGGGATCGAGCTCGAGGATGTGTTTCTGGACCGCCGTTTTAAATCCGCAGATGGAAGGTTGCGCAGACTTATTGGGAGAGAGTTCCAATAGCGCGCACACTGAACCTGGAAAGATCTCATGCCAGATTCCGTGCGCACTCTTGGCACCGAGAGTTCTTGTGCATAACCCCTGCAAGCGCACCTAGACTGGTGTTTACTGAAAAATCCCGCTAAATACCCTGGTTCATTAAGTCGAAGAATTTTATACATTAAAATGGCAGCAAAATACATCCTCCGACTGTCAATGCGCAACCAGCTCAGCTGCTTTCTATAGGGGCTGATGTGCTCATCCCTCCTAACACTGTAGATAAATCGCACACATATGCTATTTAGTCTCTGTAGCTTAATTCTCTGCTCGCCTGACGCGGCAAGACACACCACAGCGCAGTAATCAAGATGGGGTAAGACTAGAGCTTTAACCAGCCTTCTGCGTAATACCTCGGTGGATACATACCATTATAAATTGCAGGCTGTAAAGGGCTTTACTGACTTTTTTCGTTACACAATTGACCTGCGATTTCCACTTTAATTTACTATCTAATGTAACACCCAGGCTCACGACGGCGTCGGAAAAAGGGACAACCATTCCACCCCCTACATCAACGTCTGGCAATCCCATTTTAACCAGATCATTAACATATTTTCTAGAACCAAATAAAATTGGTTTGGTCTTGCCAGCATTGAGACGGAGAGACAAGCGCTCAGCCCACGTCGACACCAACCGTGCCGCTTCAGACAGGCGAGCTATGCCCTCCAGAAGTTAATCTGCAGAGATTTGCAGCTAAATCTAGAGGTCATCGGTATATAGTATGTGCTTGACCGCCCCATGGTCAAAGAGGTCTTTAAGGTCATTGATATGGAGACTGAAGAGCAAAGGCCCGAGGACCGACCCCTGTGGCACACCCAAATTTGTCTGAACCCACGCGGACAAAGATTTTTAGATAATACGCGTTGAGTACGGCCTTGTAAATACGATTTAATCCACAGGAGTGTAGACTTCGAGAACCCGAGTTCGTGCAGTTTACTCAACAGTCTCGAAGGAGAGATGGTGTAAACACCTTGCTGAAGCCAAAGAGCAACAGCAAGGTGATCATCCTTCTATCAATGCCTATTCGTATGTCGTCAGTCAGCTTAAGCAGGGCTGTCTGAGTACTGTCTGTAAAGGATCAAGAATGCCGGTCCTGGAGAGATAATTGGTGATTTGGAAGTGTGCAATCTTCTCAAGTACTTTAGACAGGAAGCACAGTAGGGCGATAGGGCGAAGGTCAGAAGGTAAAGATGGGCTTGAAATCTTTTTTAAGGCCACTAATGGCGCCCGTTTCCAAGCACTCGGGAAGACTCCCTGAGCAAAGGAGGAGTTAAATAAACGGACTATATAATTCCCCAACACTGGCAGACTTCACCACAACACTATGCGGTATGTCATCTACCCCCCTCGCCTGAGATGTAAAGTAAGACATGGCGAGAACTAAATCTGGAAAAGTAACTGGATGAAATGCAAAACCATCATCAGATGCAGACTATATGATGTTTAATACGCTATCTATATCCTCATTGGGCGCGATTGACACCCCCGCAAAGCGTGTGTTGAACTCGTCCGGGGTGAAACCATGTAGCTCCTCCTTGCTCTTGGGCAGGAGGCCAAGATTACGCATTTTCCTCCAAATATCCTTCTCATGACCAAGAGCTTCAGAAAGCTGGTTACTAAGAAAGGAGGTACGCTCTTAATCCATGCGCCCCTTGACCTCATTGCGTAAATGAAGAAATTCGTTCAGTAGAGCGGCACTCCCAGTCCTTTTATACCGTCTATGCGTGGCGTTACGTTTGTTGATGCGTAGTTGAAGCTCAGTGCAAATCCATGGGGTTTTTCCTCTACGAGGAGTTAAAGTTTATAATGGTGCAAGTTCATTTATAGCCTCCAATAGATTGACACTAAGACATTCAGGCGCCCCATTTATGTCAAAGTCAGAATCTAAGGTATTTTGAGGAAGCGACGACTAATTACAGCGGTACAAGAACTCACTGAGCTCCACCGTGCTTATATTATTATAATTTCTAAAACTGAAAGTTTTCTTGGGAGGAGATACCAATTAAATGTCAATGGTGGCATCAATGATATTGTGCCTGCTGCGAAAGGGCGCTTGACTGTTCCCATAGTCCAGTACCGTATCGTTATCGTCCACAAACATTATGTCGATCCATGTGTGAGATGCATCAGTATGGTGCGTCGAGCCGTGCTGGATGATCTTAACTGAAAGTTCGTCAGCTAAGCGCTGTACGAACTCAGAATCACCAGTCGTCTACAATAGATCGGCATTCAGATCACCCATAATTAGCTTGTGGCTGTTATTACCTCGAAGGTCTCTAAACGAACTAAGAAAGTCAGGATCACTATTAAAAGCTACTTTGAGTGGGCGATAAATAACACCCACAAGGATTGGTGGGGTTCTACCCTTTTGAACCTCACAAAAAATAAATTCGGGAATACCTGGCCTACCAGGTCTAGTGCTGTTGGATGTAGCAAGTACTTTGGCCTTATAATCATTACGAATATAAAGGTCAACACCACCACCATTAACATTTCGATCCTGACGTATTACACTAAACCCATCGATCTGAATAAGTCAATCATCGACAACTGGGCCAAGCCACGACTCAGCGATTCCAAACAGGTGATAGGACGGATTATCGCGAAGAACTTGACGGACTTGCTCAGCGTGAGCTCTAATAGAATTAACGTTGAGAAAGCCAAGTCTCAGTCTCCTCTCTTTCACCTCACCAGCAACTCCGCGCTGAAGTCATGCGGCATTAACAGCCGCGTCACTAGTATTGGGATGGCCGCTCCCCTCCTCAACATGATTTTGGGGAGTGGAGCGCCCATGCCTTCAACAGTAGGCATCGGCAATAACCCGCAAGTCCGCAGCAAGGACAAAAGTATGCGCGCGCTCACCACCCTTCCTCTTGACCAAGAATTTGCCACCACTATGCCAGACGTATCTGAAGCCAAGACTTGACGCTAATTGCTTTAAGCTTAAAAATTCTCTGTACATTTCAGGCTGTAATAATTCGTTAATATAGATCTTACGATCTGGCAAGCGGTTCATAGACTCAGAGTCAAGAGGAGATGATTTCATATCCTTGGTGGTGAGGTAGTTGTTAGAGAAAGAGTGCTTAGCGCGAAGAATGTCGAAAACTCGCTTTTTGATCGTGAGGCTCCTCTCCCCGCCCGCCGCTCACTCCCCGAGGCTGCAGCACGCGGGTACCAACGGCTTCCTCTCTGTCAAGTGTAGGGAGGACAGTGCTGAGTACTACAAACGCAACATTTTCGAGATTAACATCTATACAATTTTCATGAACAATACCATTTATTAGTAGTTCGCAGCACTCATCACCATCGGTAGAACCCGCGGTACAGCCATCCTGAAGGGAGCCGCGAGACGCTGCATATTTTGATTCGGAGCCTAAAGAGACGAAAACCTGCGACTCGTTATGTACATTATCATTTACGTCATTATTAACTAAATTACTATCAGACCGTTTTGTTAAAAGCGAGAAGTGATCGATCATGGCCGATACCTTGCACAAAAGGGAGTTAACTTGATCTTTAAAACAGAGTTTTCTTGCAGTCCAGCTGGGGTGCCTGCAAGTCGTTGCGCGATTTGCTTCTGCAGAATTCGCAGGACTTTTTCTGCTCCATATTAATTTAAATAATTTAGCTAGTGCTGCCCTCCCGCGGTAATAATTAAAAATTTTGGCCGCGACGAATATCACAGACTAGAGCGAGCAAGACTACATATATTTTATGCACGTCGACACAATCACGCACCTGCCAAGCTGTAGTTGCATTCGAGCATGCGCAGAAGCCACTACTCAAAATGTCGAGAGAGATAGATAGATACATATTTGTTTATTTTCAAATTAATACAAAATTGACTTGTAACCATAAACATGGTTTTACATTTACAACTTACAGTCTTCTTTTTCACTAATCTACATACAATATTGCACTTAATTATTTACTATTTATGATATCACAGCATAAGTTAAAAATTTAATACAAAAATCAGTCTTAAAGAGAGAGAGAGAGCGAGAGAGTATTATATTTATTGAGACCGTGGGGTAGGACCCCATGTGGCCTAAAGCTATAATAAAGAGTATTCATTTGTACGTGATAAAAAAAACAATAACAATAATAATATAAAGTACATAAGAAAAATAAAAATTTAACAAAATTTTCTCTCTGCTTGTGCTTTTGAGTGCGCATATTTTGGCGCTATTAAAATAAAATATAAACTAAAAATAAAAATGAAAAACAACAAGTAAAAATGGAAGTATAGCAGATAAAAGTTAATTAAAAGTTAAAAGTGAAATACTATGTCCAATACCATGTGTGGAAAAAGAAAATTAAATTAACGAGAAGAGGCAGTCTCTTGAGATACTGTGCAGCTGGTCGTTGATGTTGGTGGTGGCATCTATGGTGTTGCCGTGATGGTACAGGCCACTGGCCCCTCAGCCGTCCACCGGAAGGCCCTCATCAAAGGCCGCATTAAGATTGCAGGTGAGAAAGTCGTTGAGCGCATTAGAGAAAATAGAGGACAATAGGACGAAAATTCAAGGTTGATGAGGGTGCTGCAGTCTTTTTTAAAGCAACCAACTGCGCCGTTTTCCAAGCACTCGGAAAGACTCCCTGAGCAAAGGAGGAGTTGAATAAACGAACTATATAATTCCCCAACACTGGCAGAGACTATACTACTACGCTTGGTGGTATGTCATCCACACCCCTAGCCTGTTATGAAAAATGGGAAATGGCGAGAACTACATCAGCAAAATAAATTGGCTTGACGGAAAACCCATCTTCCGAAGCCGAAAAAATAATGTCCATCACATCCTCAATATCTTCATTGGGTGCGACTGACTCACCTGGAAAGTGAGTGTTAAGCTCATCCGGGGTTAAACCATGTAACTCCTCTGTGTTCTTTGTCAAGGGGCCGAGATTACGCATCTCCTTCCAGATATCCTTATCATGATTAAGAGCATCAGATATTTGATTACTTAAAGAAGAGCTCTTGATCCATACGCATCTCGACCTCATTGCGAAGACGAAGAAACTCATCTAGCAAGACAGCACTCCCGGTCCTTTTATATCGTCGATGCGTTTCGTTTGTTTATGAGGAGCTGAAGCTTGGTCCCAATCCATGGCACTTTTTTTCTAACGTGGAATGACAGTTTTTAAAGGCGCTAATTCATTAATAGCATCCAAGAGATTCGAACCGAGACTATCAAGCGCCCCATTTTTTTTAACTTTTTTTATAGTCGTTAAAAAGGGCAAATCGCTTTGCGACCGTAGACGGGCTCGGGATCCCGCTATCGAGGTCGGAGGCATCGTGCTCGGGGCCCATCACCCGCCCGAGAGCCGACCAGTGGGCTATCGTCAGTCAGGACCAAGATAGGTGATACCCATCGCGTTCGAGGCATCTGACAGCCTCCCGTCAGCTATACCCCCAGCTCCTAGATCAACGGTTGATTGTATCAACTGCTGTAGTGCGCATTACTTCTGGCCGGCCGGCGTGTCTAGGTCCTACGTCAATCGTGTCTGTCTTGTTTGTCTTTGTCTATTCTCCGTTTGTTGCGTCAGTCTTCAAAACATTTGTCAGTCTTTTTGTCCTGTAGGACTTTAGTCACGTATCGTGTTATGTCATCCCATATCTGTTTACTGTTTAGCATGAGTGTCACTATATTGTCTGGTGTCATGTACCCTATCGTCGTCTCCAGTCGGTGTCTATCGGCCGTTCCTGTCGTGTCGTACCTTCCCCATCCAATGCAGGTAGTGTCGGAACTACCCGTGTCCTGAGAGGAGCTGGGTTAAGTAAAAATTCACTTCTCCCGCTCCCCTCTCCGTCCAGAGTCGTACGTTCTGTATTTCTCGTCCACTTGTCTTTGTCACTGTTCGTCCAACGGGTTTACCAGTCTGTCAGTGTCTCTGTCCGTGAGTCTGTGGCGGCTCTCGCTCTTCCCGTTTCTGCGCTGGCGTCATAGATCCTCCGTCGCTCGAGAGCTAGGAGGACTATGGGGACAACCCCGGCGATCACCAGCACCGCCCCTTCGGAGACACCTTGCGATACGCGGACACGATGTGCAGCGCCCCCCTTCTCTGTACCGCGGCCATGGCCTTGCGATACTTTTTAACGCGTAACGCGCCACCCCATAATTCGGGCCCATACAGGTGCACCGATTGGGTCACCGTAATGAGTAGTCTACGTATGCTCGGTTTCGGTCCTCTCGTGTTTTCCATGAGGCTGGCGAGCGCAATTGTCTTTGAGGCTGCCTTGTCAGCAGCTCCCTTGATGTGCGGTCATAAGGTCATCCAAGGTAACCCCTAGATATTGGCCTCCCCTCCGGGCCGCACGATGGATCCGCCCATTATCATGGGTATCGTCGTGTCTATCCGTTTTCTCGTCAAGTACAACAGTTCCGTCTTTTGCGTCGCTAGCTGTAGTCCCCGTGTTTCCATCCATTCCTATATTCGTCTCATCGCCTGGTTCAGTCGCATCTGAGCCAGGCGTGTGTCTCTCGCCGTTATGACGATGACTAGGTCGTCTGCGTATGCGACTAGATAGATCCCCGGAGGCATCGGAAGGTCCAGTACTTCATCATATATCACATTCCATACGTCGGGGCCCATGATCGAGCCCTGCGCCACCCCCACTGTAATTTTCCTGTCATTGACCCCGGTCTCCGTTACGTAAGTGATGTAGCTTTGCCGTAGGTAGTCCTTTATAACTTGGAGAAGATAAGAAGGCAGCGGAAAGGCGTCGGAAAACGCCCGCACGACGCCTCCCACCTCGTCGAGTTAAAGGCGTTTCGTACGTCGAGTGTTGCCATGACCACTATTGGCCTGCCCTTGTGGGTTCTAGTCTGTTCTCTGTCGAAGGAGTCGATCACCTCGCGGATCGCTTCTATCGTCGACCGTCCTTTCCTTAATCCGTACTGTCTGTTATTCAGGCCGCTATCGTTCTGTACAGCCTGCTGAATACGGGCTCTAAGCAGCAGTTGGATGAGCTTGCCTATAAGATGACGGCGAGTTGGGATCCCCACCCTTTTTTTTCAATGAGGATCAGTCGCGCCGTCTTCCACTCTTTGCTGAAGACCACCTCCACCAGGCACATGTTGTACATGTTGAGGTGCGTCTTCGGGCGTCGTTTCCCGACTATCCCGAGGATCTCCGCTGGGATGCCGTCAGGACCTGGCGCCTTCCCACTAGCGAGTTGAGCAACAGCCAGGCTGAGCTCGCCCGCTGTGAATTCCGACACCTCGTCGTTGTCGACCTCATCTCCCGTCCACTCTTGTTCAGGGTGCGACGGGAACAGTCCATCGACGGGAACTGTTCATCGTTGTCTCGCCCCTGATCGCGGGTAGTCCGATCCGTTCCACAGGGGTGCGAGTCGACCTTGTCGATCAGTTTTGTCCAGCTTTTGCGTTTACTGTCATTAATCACACGTCTCAGTTGTCGTCGCACGCTTCGGTATGTCTCCGAGAAGCTCGTCTCGGTCGCTGCATCGTGGGCCCGTTGGGCCTTCCGTCGGAGCCCTAGGCACTCGCGCCTCAGGCGCGCGATGTCATCTGTCCACCAGTATATCGGTTTTCTACCAGTACGTCTAATTCGTTCCCGTGGTAAGGAGGCGTCATAGAGCCGTCCCAGGAGCCCCGCCGTCTCTACTGCCAACTTCCTCACCCTCTCCCTGCCCACGATGCCACAAGGGATCACCCTCGCCGGTTCCTGTTTTCTGTTATGCCCTGCCGTCAGTCTGTCCATGTTCAGTTTGTTGAGGTTCCATCCCACTGGGGGCAGGTTGTCCTCTCTCCGTCACGTCAAAGATGATGTACAAGCGCCCCATCTAAGTTAAAATCTGAGTTTGGTGGGTCAAATAACGGCCAGTCGCAGCGACACAGCAATACATTAAGTTCCACATAATTTATCTTATGATAGTTTCTGAAACTAAAAAGTTCGTTTCGAGGAGAAACAATGCAAACGTCAATAGTGACATCAATAATGCTCTGCTTAGTGCGAAAGGTTGCCAAATTGTTCCCAAAGTCACGTACCGTTTCGTTATCGTCAACACGTATTATGTCAATCCATGTATGAGATGTGTCGGTATGATGCGTTGAGTCGTTCGGAATAGTTTTGAGGGAGAGTCCATTCGAAAGATTCCGAATAAGCTCTGCTGCAACACTCGCTGACAAGTTTGCATTCAGATCCCCCATAAAAACTTTATGGCTGTAATTGCCACACAAATCTATCAAGGAAGAAAGAAAATTAGTGTCTCTATTTAAAGCAATTTTTGGGTGCCGATAACCTACTCCCATCAAGACTGGCTGTGAGTTGCTCCTTTGTACCTCACACATGAGAAATTCCGGTATAGATGGTTTCATTGGACCCGTACTTTTTGATGTAGACAAAACTTTGACTTTGAAGTCATTTCTAATATATCGGCTGTTAAAGGGAAGTGGGACAGGCTCTACGGCATTGGATAGAGTGGAAAATTCTAAGAAAAAAATCCTATTGTAACTTTTCGAGAGAGCTAAAGCAGAGATACTCGGCGGACCGTCTCACTCCACCCGCCTGGCGCTTCGCCTCCTGCTATAGCTCGCTCCTGCTAACATCTGTTTTCATCTAAAATACCATTTATAAGGACTTCACAGTTCTCAGCTCTCTCGATAGATCTTGCGCTAGAGCTCTCACAGCACGAGCGACATAAGGGTGCATATTTATGTGTGGAGCCCAACGCGACCAACACCTGCGACTCGTTATTTACATTTTCGTCGTCATGCTTAACATGATTTTTATTTATTTTATTATTTCTTGCGACATCATCGACCATCTCTGAAATTTTATCAACAAGCGAATTTATTAATTTATTCTCATGGAGCAACATTAGCGGATCACGGTGCAGTTCCTCCAGCTGGGTTGACTGTACGTCCAATTTAGTTCAAGAGATGAGACCTGAGAAATCAGTTTGTGAACCATCTCATCCGTTGCTGATACGGTATTTGGCTCATTTATAAATTTACCAAGTCTGTATTCTATCCGAGATTCGAATTCGGCGAATGTTCTCCCGAGAAAATCAAACTGCATTTTCATCAAATTCAGGATGCTCGACGATACGCACGTATTTGCGGCGCAACACGGCAATCCGCAGAACACTGCCCAAAAGTAATTCAGGCGCCTGCTCGCCGGCAACCCGTTGTACGTCGCTCGAAAGTATGGTTCACAGAGATAGATAGATAGATATATATTAGTTTATTTGCAAATGAATCCAAAATTTGTATGGTAACAATAAGCAAATATGTAAATATGGTTTTACAGTATATGCAAGACAGTCTTCATTTTTCATTAGTCTATATAAAATATTGCACTTAATTTCTATCCATTATATCACAGCATAAGTTAATATATAATACAAAAATCAGTCTTAAAATGTTGAAATATGTTACATCACAGTGTCTTCTTTTGAAATACAAATAAATGAAGGCAGTCTCTGTATCTATCGGTCAATTGTATTCTCAAATTAAACATTCACTCATTGCACATATACAACCACTCTATAGGGGATAAAATAAAATAAATTAACATAAAGAAAACCCATCTGCTTGCCTCCTTGTGTCGATTTAAGTGTAAAATAGAGAGAATAAGATCAAATATTTGGCACACTAAGATCACAGGCCCAGTCTCTGGATGACTATCGGTCGAGCTCGAGGAGGTGTTTAAGGACCGCCGTTTTAAATTCGCACGAAGATGAAAGGTTGCACAGTTTTATTGAGAGAGAGAGAGTTCCAATGACGCACACACTGGACTTGGAAGGATCTCATACTCCCGTCTCCGTGTGCACTCTTGGCACCGAGAGTTCTTGTGTATCTCCCCTGCTAGCGCACATGGACTACTGTTTCTTGAAAAATGCCGCTAAATACCCCGGTTCATGAAGTCGAAGGATTTTATACATTAGAACGGCGGCAAAATACATCCTCCGACTGTCAACGATTAACCAGCCCAGCTGCTTTCAATAGCGGGTGATGTGTTCATCCGTCCTAACACCGTAGATAAATTGCACACATATGTTGATCAGTCTCTGTAGTCTAATTCTTTGTTCGTCGGACGCGTCAAGACACACCAGGGTGCAGTAATCAAGAAGGGGTGAAGCTTCAACCAGCCTTCTACGTAAAGTCTCTGTGGTACATGCCCTTATAAACCGCAGGCTGTAAAGAGCTTTATTTACTTTGTTAGTTAAACACTCGACCTGCGGTTTCCACGTTAATTTACTAATGTAACACCGAGACTCACGACTGCCAATCACCTTCGATCAATGCTTATACGAATGTCGTCAATCAGTTTAAGCAGGGCTGGCTGAGTACTGTGATGATGTTTAAACCCTGCCTGAAAAGGATCGAGAATGCCGGTCCTGGAGAGATAGCTGGTAATTTGAGAGTGAGCAATCTTCTCGAGTACCTTAGAAAGAAAACACAGTAGGGCGATGGGACGTAAGTCCGAAACTGAGGATGGAGCAGAAATCTTTTTCAAAGCCACTAACTATGCCTTCTTCCAAGTACCCGGAAAGACCTCCCGAGCAAAGGAGGAGTTGAATAAACGAACTATATAATTCCCCAATACTGGTAAGGACTTCGTTACAACACTCTGTGGTATGTCGTCCGCACTCCTCACCTGTGATGAAAAATGAGATACTGCGAGAACTGCATCTGGGAAAGAAACGGATTGAAACGAAAAACCATCATCAGATGCGGATTGTATAATATCCATAACATTATCTATATTCTCGTTGGGTTAAGCTTTAACCCGCAAAGTGAGAGATCAGCTCTTCCGGGGTGAAACCGTGCAACTCCTCCTGGCTTTTCGGTAAGAGGCCGAGATTACTAAGATAAGAGGTACTCTCTTGATCCATACGCATCTCGACCTCATTACATAAACGAAGAAATTCATCCAGGAGCACGGCACTCCCGGTTCTTTTATACCGACTGTGCGTAGCTTCACGTTTGTTGATGAATAGCTGAAGTCCTGCGCCAATCCATGAGGTTTTCCCTCTACGAGGAGTCACAGTTTTCAAGGGAGCAAATTAATTCATAGCCTCCAATAGATTGACGCTCAGACATTCAAGCGCCTCATTTATGTCGAAGTCAGACTCTAACGTATTTGTAGAATAAGACGACCTCCTCCTTAACTTCAGGATGTTCTACGATACGCAAGTATTCGCTACACGTGTACACCGGCGAAGCTCGCGACAGTTTCGGTTGCACTTACGACTTGTGCAGCGACTACTTGCGTATCGTAGAACATCCTGAATTTAATAGAAATGCAATTTGACTTGCTTCTGCGAACATTGACCGATTTCGAATCGCGGATAGAATGCAGACTCGGTAAATTTACTAATGAGCCAAAAACCGTAACAGCAACGGGTGAGATGGTTCACAAAATTATTTCTCAGGTCTCATCTCGTGAACGAAAAATAAACGCGCAGTCAACCCAGCTGGAGGGACTGCTCAGTGATGAGCTAATGTTGCTCCATGAAAACAAATTATTGTTGATAAAATTTCAGAGATGGTCGACGATCTCGCAAGTAATAAAATTACAAATAAAAATCATATTAAGCCTCTACACATAAATCTGCACCCTCTTGTCGCTCATGCTGTGAGAGCTCTAGCGCAGGATCTATCGAGCGAGCTGAGAACTCTGAAGTCCTTATAAATGGTATTTTAGATGAAAAAAATTCAGATGTCAATCTTGAAAATGTTGTCTTAGCAGTGCTCAGCACTGTCCTTCCTACGCTTGGTAGGGAGGACATCGTTGGAGCTCGCGTCCTGTAGCCTCGGAATGCGAGCGGCGAGGGGTCAGAGGAGACCGGGAGTGACACGGTGTTGACATCGAGAAAACCACCGTCTGGTGTAGTTAGGCTCACCAGCAGAAAGCGTATTTCAAAGATCATTCGCGCTAAACGTCCGCTCGCTAATAATTATATTACCGCCAATGATGTTAAATCCTCTTCTCCTGACCATGAATTTGTCAGGCACTTGCCAGGCAGGAAAATTTTTATTAATGAAATGCTTACATCTGAATCATATCGTAAATTTTTGCAGCTTGCTTTGAGGCTGGGCTTTAGGTATACCTGGCACAGAGATGGGAGGTTCTTGGCCAGGAGGAGGGCAGGCGAGCGGGTGCATATTTCCTCCGCTGCGGATCTGCAAGTGATAGATGATGCCTATCTTGGAGGGATTGCCTGTTCTGCTGCTCGAGTTAACATCGAGGAGGGTTGGGTTGGGGGTGACTAACCTGACATTGGGGCCGTTGTATCCTCTGCATGACTTCAGCAGGGCACTGCGGGTGGGGCGATGGAGGGAGCATTGAGGGCGGGCTTTTTCAATGTGAATTCTTTGAGAGCTCACATTGAACAAGTCCGTCATTTTCTTACTGACGGTCCATCTTACCATCTTTTCGGGATCGCGGAGTCGTGGCTTGGCCCAGTCGTCGACGACAGTCTCATTCGGATTGAGGGTTACAGTCTCGTGCGTCAAGACCGTAACATTCATGTCGGTGGTGTTGCCTTATATATTAGAAATTATTTCAAAGTCAAAGTTTTGTCAACATCAAAAAGTACGGGTCCAATGAAACCATCTATACTGGAATTTCTCATGTGTGAGGTACAAAGAGGCAACTCACCGCCAGTCTTATTGGGAATAGTTTATCGGCCCCCAAAAATTGTTTTTAATAAAGACCCTGATTTTCTTTCTTCCTTGATAGATTTGTGTGGCAATTACAGCCATAAAGTTTTCATGGGGGATCTGAATGCAAACTTGTCAGCGAGTGGTGCAGCAGAGCTTATTCGGAATCTTTCGAATGAACTCTCCCTCAAAACTATCCAGAACGACTCAACGCATTATACCGACACATCTCATACATGGATTGACATAATACTAGTTGACGATAGCGATACGGAACGTGACTTTGGGAACAACTTGGCTTTGGGAGCTCTTTCGCAGTAGGCGCAGCGCTACTTGATGTCACTATTGACCTTTGTATTGTGTCTCCTCCAAACGAAGTTTTTAGTTTCAGAAATTATCATAAGAGCTTAATGAATTGTTGTGTGCGACTGGTCGTCGTTTGACCCAGCAGACTCAGACTTTGACTTAGATGGGGCGCTTGATGGTTTCAGTTCAAATCTATTGGAAGCTATTAATGTATTAGATAAAAAACTGTCATTCAACGTAAAAAAAGCGCCTTGGATTGTGATTGGACTTCAGCTCCTCATAAACAAACTTAACGCTTCACATCGACTATATAAAAAACCGGGAGTGTTGTCTTACTAGATGAGATTTTTCGTGTTCGCAATGAGGTCGAGATGCGTATGGATCAAGAGCGCACCTCCTACTTAAGTATCATGCTCTTCATCATAATAAGGATATTTGGAGGGAGATGCGTAATCTCAGCCTCTTACCTTAGAGCAACGAGGAGTTACATGGTTTTACCCCGGACGAGCTTAACTCGCACTTTGCAGGTGTATCGGACGCACCCTATGAAGATATTGAGGATGTGATGGACATTATTTTTTCTGCGTCTGAAGATGGGTTTTTCTTCAAACCAATAAACTTTGCTGATGTTGTACTCGCCATTTCCCATTTTTCTTCATAGGCGAGGGGTGTGGATGATATACCGCATAGTATGGTGGTTAAGTCTCTGCCAGTGTTGGGGAATTGTATAGTTCATTTATTCAACTCCTCCTTTGTTCAGGGAGTCCTTCCGAGTGCTTGGAAGAGTGCGCAGTTGGTTGATTTAAAAAAGATTGCAGCACCCTCATCAACCTCGGATTTTTGTCCTATTGCCCTTCTGCGCTTTCTCTCTAAGGTACTCGAGAATATTCCACACTCCCAAATCTCGGAGTATCTCGCTGCAGACAGCATTCTCGATCCTTTACAAGCAGGGTTCCGACAGCATCACAGTACTCGGACAGCCCTGCTTAAACTGACTGATGACATACGTCTAGGCATTGATAGGAGAATGGTGACCTTGTTGTTGCTTTTCGATTTCAGTAAGGCCTTCGATACCATCTCTCTTTCGAGGTTGTTGAGCAGATTACGCAATCTCGGGTTCTCGAGGTACGCACTCCTGTGGATTAAATCGTATTTCCAAGGCCGTACTCAACGCGTGTTATCAAGAAATGGTTGTTCTTTGTGGGTTGAAACTAATTTCGGTGTGGCACAGGGCAGTCGGGCTACTATACTATATGCCGATGACCTCCAGGTTTATTTGCAGACTCCTGCAGATAAAATTCTGGTGGGACTAGCTCGCCTGTCTGATGCGATGTTGCTGGTGTGAACGTGGGCAGAGCGTTCCAAAAACCAAATCTATAATGTTTGGCTCGAGAAAATATGTTAATGATATAAATGAAAAGGGATTGCTATGCGTTGACTTGGGGGGAAGGGCTCTTGCTCCTTTTTCCGACATAGTCGTGAGTCTCGGTGTTACATTAGATAGTAAATTAACGTTGAAACCGCAGGTCGATTGTTTAACTAAAAAAGTAAATAAAGCCCTTTACAGGCTGCGGTTTATAAGGGCATGTACGACCGAGACTTTATGCAGAAGATTGGTTGAAGCCTTAGCCGTTCCCCATCTAGACTATTGCGCTGTAGTGTTGCTTGATGCGTCCGACGAGGGGAAAATACGGTTACAGAGACTGAGTAATACATGTGTGAGATACATCTATGGTGTTAATAGGGATGAGCACGTCACCCCCTATAGAATGTGTCTGGGCAGGTTGCGGGTTGATGCTCGCAGGAATTATTTAGCTGCAACTATTAAGTATAAAATCCTTCGATTACATGAACCTCAATATTTGGCAGCTTTTTCAGCAGGCATCAGCCCAGGGGCACTAGCAGGGGTGCTGCACGGGAACATTCAATACCAAGGGTGCGCACGGAGACAGGAATTAGATCTTTCCAAGTTGAAAGTGCGCGCTTTTGGTACTCTCTCCCGGATTCTCTACGCAACTTACCATCTTTGCGCCGATTTAAGACGGCGATCTATCAACACCTGCTCGATCTTGATTCTAAGCCCTGCCGCCGGCCCCACTTGTCATTCGTTATGCGTTTGATTTTGGTGACTTACACTACACGTTTGGGTCAGAACTGTAGTAATTCCATCTATTCCATCATTTCTATTTTTTATGTTGAGAATGGTTTCTTTCGTTTCGTTTTGTGTTATTTGATTAAGAAAATGCTGTTATAGTTTAAATTAAGTAATTTGATTTTTTCATTAAGTAGTGCTCATATTTCTTTCTTTAATTTTTTTCCTAGAGCACAAAAAAAGTTTTTTTAATTTTCGGCAATTTCCGCGGGGGCATGAATTTTTTTATTATTTACTTTTAAGTAATTAATATTCCTGGAATTTTTGTCATTATTTCCTATTTTTCTTTTTATTAATTTCCAAAAATTCCTTTGGTTATTTAAGTTGTGTTCAATCATTTTTTTTATCATAAAGTTCTTTCGCTTTATTTATGATTTTTTGTAGATTTTTAACATAATTTGTATATCTGGTCTTTTTTATGTTATTGTTATGATCGCTTTTCCAAATCTTATATAATTTTTCTTTGGTTTGGTCTGATATTATAATTCCTTTGGTTATCCAATTACTCCTTGGCTTGCTTTTGTGTGTTTTTTTTTATTTATTTCTTCAGCATTTTATGCAAAATTGTATCTTTTCAATTAGGGTATTTGTTGAAGTGTTTAGGTCGTCTATTTGGTTAATTTCAGACCAATTTACTGCTCTTGCAACAATGCATAGTTTTTTATAATTAGTTTTGTTGTTTTTTTTTATCATTTGTGCTTTCTTTTTTATTATCTTTTAATTTTTAATATATTGGGTAGTGGTCGTTGAAAGGAGTTTGAAGTATATAAAATTTATGTTTTATTTTGTTTATCTTATTTATTTGAATGAAGAAGTTGTCAATGCAGGAGTTTTTGGTGTTGTTGATGTCTGAAGGTCTAGTTTTACTATTTATTCCCGGGAATAAATATGAAAATATGCATATTCTCATAAAATTTGTAGAAAAGCTTGAATAATTGTATTCTAATTTAGTATATCTATGTTAAAATCACCTGCAATTAAATTATTTTTATGATTCTTGTTAATTTTTATTATTTCTTCAAAATTGATTAAAAATTCAGTATTATGCAAGTCATGTGATCTATATATTGCTGAAATAGTTAATTCATCTTTGTTGTCTAGGTAGCTTATAGTTTTTATAATTTTAAGTTTGTTTATTTGTATTATTTCCGTAGGCTCTTTTTTCTCTTCTCTAATATAAACAAAAACAGCATCTGACTTATTTATTATGCTTTGATTGTAGTTCATTTTATATCTATTGATTTTGTGAAGTTCATATCAGACCATATTCCAAGTTTCAGTACATAGAATGATGCATGGCTTTACTGTTAGGCTATTGATAAAAACAAGTAATTTATTGTAATTTGCATCGTCTATGCACTATGAACTATGTTGTAATTTTTATTATATTTTTTGTTGTAATAATCACAATTTGGACACTTGTGTGTTTTACTTGTACATTGAACAGCTGGATGGTTCTTTGTACTGTGCCCAAACCTTGAACAATTGTTGCATAGAATAGTGTTAATTATGTCAAAAACTCTGCAGTTCTGATAGCCTACAAAAAGTCTATATCTATACTATTTTAAGTGTTTTGTAAATTGTAGGTGTTAATTCTAATATTGCGCTTATTGTTTTAAATTTAGCATTTGAGAAAATATGCTGCACTTTACACTTACCATCTATGTTATTAAAATTTCTTAGGTTAATATCTGCTTCTAGTTCTTTATAATTTGTGAAGATTTTGTCTATGTCTATTATTCTTCCTGTTTGCTTTTTAATTTCTTTTTATTCCGTTTTATTCCTAGCATAATCTCATCTTAATTAGCTCTTCATGCTTTCACTTATCTCGATGACATAGTCATCGCGACACCCATATTGGAGGAAAATTTTATGGTGCTACGCGAAGTCTTCCGATGCTTACGTGAAGCAAAGTTAAAACTTAATCCGGAAAAATGCCATTTCGTGCATCGTAGTTTGAAATATCTCGGCCAATTGATCGAAACGTTCTATGTACCGATCCAGATAAAGTAACTGTGATTTCTTGTCTCGAACCACCGAAAAACGTCAAAGAAATTCGACGTTTACTTGGCGTTCTGTCGTGGTATTGTAGATTTCTAAAAGACGTTTCACGGATAGATACACCACTAACCATATTGCTGAAAAAGAAACAGAAATAGTTATGGGGTGATGAACAAGAAAGAGCGTTCGAAAAACTTTGCTCCAAATTAACGAAAGCCCTTGTACTTGCATGCCCAAATTGGGAGGAAGAATTCGTTTTACAAACTGACGCAAGTAAAGAGGACCTCGGTGCCGTTTTAACACAAGGAAACGATAAAGACAAACACGTAATCGTGAATGCCAGCCGTACGCTAAATAAAGCTCAGAAAAACTACTCATTCACGGAATTAGAATGCCTTGCTGTCCGATGGGGGATTTGGAAAATGAGGGATTATCTGTAGGGCTACCATTTCTCGGTAATCACCGATGATCAATCGCTGAAATGGCTGCATAAGATCGACAACCCTTTAGGTAGGCTCGCCCGCTAGGCCCTAGAATTCGTACAGTGGGATTTTGAAATTAGATACCGAAAAGGGTCAGAGAATACGGTCGCTGACGCACTCTCGCGACAACCGCTCGAAGTGGCAGAAACCACTAAAACACTCGAATGCTCCGGATATACACGCACAATAAAAGACGTCGAAAAAATACTGGTAAATACCCCGAATTTTATATTCGTAATAACCGTCTAATCGTCGCAATGATACGCTCGATTTTAATAACTATGAACCTAACGTTGAATGGAAAATCTGTATTCCACAAGATGAAAGGCTGCAATTTTTAAAAGAAGCGCACGACGACGCTACCGCCGGCCATCTTGTAGTAACAAAAACAATCGCTAGATTAGCATGTTTCTACTATTGACCTCGTGTGTTTAGGGACGCCGCGTTTTATGTCCAAAGTTGTATAAATTGCCAAGCGAATAATTTTTCGTAGAACAACCATGGGAAATGGTTTCCATTGACCTTGTAGGACCTCCCCCTTGCTTCAGTTCCGGAAATACGTGGCTTTTGGTAATGAAAGATCGCATGACAAAATGGATAGAATTAAAAGCTTTTAGAAAAGCCACCGATCGAGCAGTAGCTGAGGCGCTTACAAGCGCAGTAATTCTAAAACACGGGTGCCCACGCTATGCAGTAAGCGATAACGGTCGCTAATTTATTTCAAAAGAATTTGAGAACATATAAACGGAAAGCGGCGTCGAACACCGTAAAACTCCGCCGTATACACCGCAATGCAATCTTGTAGGACGTGCAAACCGCGTCATTAAAACAATGATCGCGCAGTATACAGGTAACAACCAGAAAAAGGAGGTTGGTAGAAACCGTACTTGGTGGGTCGATCACTGATTGCGCAAAGCCATCTCCAATGCTCTCCACGAGCCCTGCAACACGTCACAAAAAAAGGAAACGAACTGAACCCACGCCGATACTCGCCGGCTCGTACTCTGATTTAACAGAGATCCGCTGATATATCGTCGTCTGGGGCAGCGACTGACGAGCCAACGACGATCCTTCTTGTTTGCTGGTCGAGGAGTGGTGGTTACGCGAGGCAAGAACAAGTAAAATAGTTCTGAATACGTCACATGCTAGGCGGTAAAAGTCCCGTGAGATGTACAGCGAGTTGAAATAAGTAAATCAGCTCATGAAGAGATAATTAAATAGTGGAATGATGAAATAATAACGAAAAACGCCGTTAAAAAACGTGTGTGTGTGTGTGGATGTACGGGTCTATTGTTATGCTGCGAGAGAGATATCGAGTTCTCGCTCCTACCTGCTTACACGTTGCAACGGGAAACCTCTGTCTGCTTTTCCCACTATTTAGGCTCGGACTTTGAAGCTGGGTTTTAGATATGTCTGGCACAGCGCTGGCAAATTTCTGGTCAAGAAGAGGGGAGGCGAGCGTGCGCATATTTTCACCTCTGCTGCGGATCTGCAGGTGATAGCTGATGCTTGTCGTGGAGGGATTGATCGACCTTTTAATCAAAAGTACATTGAAGAGAAGAGCGGCCAACCAAACACTGGAGGCGCTGCTACACTTTCTGCTGGACTGCAGCGGGGTGCTGCTGGCGGGGCGAAGGTGGGAGTAGTGAGAGCGGGCTTTCTCAATGTGAATTCTCTCAGAGCTCACATTGAGCAAGTCCGTCAGTTTCTTGCTGCTGGTCCGGCTTACCATCTTTTCGGGATCGCTGAGTCGTGGCTTGGCCCAGTCGTCGATGATGGTCTCATTCAGATTGACGGTTATAGTACGATACGTCAGGATCGAAACATTCTTGGTGTTGGTGTTGCCTTGTATATTAGTAATGATTTAAAGTCAAAGTTTTATCTACTTCTAACAGTGCTGATCCTGCAAAACCAT
Organism: Megastigmus dorsalis; assembly: GCA_900490025.1. Lineage (NCBI taxonomy): Eukaryota > Metazoa > Arthropoda > Insecta > Hymenoptera > Megastigmidae > Megastigmus > Megastigmus dorsalis. Next base: position 21,888 of record UELU01098975.1, read on the forward strand.
ACATACCAGAATACCTTATGTGCGAGGTACAAAGGGGCAACTCATCATCAGTTTTAGTTGGGATAATATATCGGCCCCCAAAAATAGCATTTAATAGTGATCCCGATTTTCTTTCATCATTGCGGGATTTATGTGGCATGTATAGTCATAAAATATTTATGAGGGATCTAGCGAATGAATTCTCCCTTAAGATCATCCAGCACGGCTGAACGCATCATACCGACTCGGCTCACGCATCGATTGATATAATGCTTGTAGACGACAACGATACTGTATGGGACTATGGGAACAACTTGGCACCTTTTCGCAGTAGACACAACATTATTGATGTCACCATCAAACTTTGTATTCTTTCTCCCCCAAAAGATGTTTCTAGTTTTAGAAATTATCGCAAGATAAACTATGAGGATCTAAATGAATTGTTGTGTCACTGAGACTGGTCGTCATTTGACCCAAATAATTTAGAGTCTGACTTTGACCTAAATGAAGCACTTGAATGTCTTAGTTCCAATCTCATGGCAGCTATAAATGAACTTGCTGCATTAAAAATTGTAACTCCTCGAAAAGGTCAGGCATCATGGATTGGGACATAGTTTCAGCTTCCGATTGACAAACGTGATGCTACGCATAAACGGTATAAAATGACTGAGAGTGCTGCATTGTTAGACGAGTTTCTACGTCTACGCCATGAGGTACGCATAGATTAAGCGTGTACCTCTTTTTTAAGTAGTCATTTTGACGATGCCCTTGATCAGAAAACAGATATTCGAAAAGAAATGCGTAACCTCGACCTCTTGCCTAAGAGCAAGGAGGAGTTACATGGTTTTACCCCGGAGGAGCTTAACGCCCACTTTGCGGGTATGTCAGTCACACCTAATGAAAATATAGAGGATGTAATGGATTTAATTTTATCCGCGTCTGAAGATGTTTTTTTTCTTCAAACCAATAAACTTTGCTGATGTTGTACTCGCCATTTCCCATTTTTCTTCACAGGCGAGGGGTGTGGATGATATACCGCATCGTGTGGTGGTTAAGTCTCTACCAGTATTGTGGAATTATATTGTTTGTTTATTTAACTCCTCCTTTGCTCACAAAGTCTTCCCGAGTGCTTGGAATAGTGCGCAGTTGGTTACTTTAAAAAAGATTGCAGCACACTCATCAACCTTGGATTTTTGTCCTATTGCCCTACTGTGCTTTCTCTCTACGGTACTCGAGCAGATTGCACACTCCCAAATCTCGGAGTTTCTCTCTGGAAACAGCATTCTCGATCCTTTACAAGCAGGGTTTAGACAGCCCTGCTTAACCCATTTCTTCCCAAGCGGCCATTTTATAGTTGATTATTATAAAGGATTTCTGATTTTTCATCAAATTCAAATCGCCATTTTGAAATTTTCCAATGCAATTTTCAAAATTCTGACTTCAGCATAGAAGGATGATAACCTTGCTGTTACTCTTCGACTTCACCAAGGCATTTGACACCATTTCTCCTTCGAAACTGTTGAGCAAACTGCGCGATCTCGGGTTATCGAGGTCCGCACTGCTGTGGATTAAATCTTACTTACATGGCCGGACACAATGTGTTTTTAATAAAAGTAGTGGTTGTTCTTCGTGGATAGAGACTAATATGGGTGTGCCACAGGGGTCGGTCCTCGGTCCTTTGATCTTCACTCTCTATATTAATGACCTCAAAGACCTCTTTGGTCCTGGAATGATAAAGCACATACTATATGCTGATGACTCCAATTTACATTCAAAGACCAGCTGATAAACTCCTGGAAGGAGTAGCTCGCCCGTGTGATGCGGCACAATTGGTGTCGATGTGGGCTGAGCGCTTGTCTCTCCGTCTCAATGCTGGCAAGATCAAAGAAACTTTATTTGGTTCCCGAAAATGTCAATGATCTAGTCACAGTGCGATTGTCAGATATTGACATGGGGGGAGGAGCGCTTGTTCCGACACCGTTGTTAGTGTCGGTGTTACATTAGACAGCAAATTGATGTGGAAACCGCAGCTTGATTCTATAAGTAAAGAAGTCAATAAAGTCCTTTACAACCTGCGGTTTATAAGGGCATGTGCCACCGAGACTCTGCGCAGACGACTGGTTGAAGCCTTAGTCTTACTCCATCTTGACTACTGCGGTGTAGTTTGCCTTGACGCGTCCGACGAAGAAAAAATACGGCTACAGAGACTGAGTAATACATGTGTGAAATATATTTATGGTGTTAGGAGGGACGAGCACGTCACCCCCTATAGAAAGCAACTTAGCTGGTTGCGCGTTGACAGTCGAAGGATGTATTTTTCCACCATCCTAATGTATAAAGTCATTCGACTTACAAAACCTTCGTGGCATTTTTTCATAAAGATCAGTCCAGGGGCACTAGCAGGGGTGATGCACAAGAAGTCTCGATACCAGGAGTGGGTACGGAGACTGGAATGAGCTTCTTCCAGGTGCGGTGTGCGCGCTTTTGGAACTTTTTTCCTGGCTCTCTGCGCAACCTACCATCTTTGAGCGATTTCAAGTCGGCGATCTCTGAACCCCTTTTTGGCCTCGATGCTTAGCCCCTCCCTCCTTGGGCTTCACTTGCGACTCATTGATTGATTATATTCGGTTATATAGACAGACATGTCACACTTTTTTGGGCAAATTAATTTTTGTTATTAACTTATTTGGTCTGTCCCATATTCCTTATTTTTAAAAGTGTGAGTGTATTTGTTAGAGCGAGAGTGTGTATGAATGGTATGAGTGAATGGGAATTTTACCTCATGACTGATAGATACAGACCGAATTATTTTTGTATTACATTTATTTATATTATTTTATTTATGACACTCTGTGATATTCCTATTTAATGTACTGAAATGTTAAGACTGTTATTATATGTATTCTGAAGCTGTGATATCACGGAAAGGAAAAGACTGATTGTAACGAAGACTGATTATTATAAAATTATGTAGTATATTGTACCTTGAGGTTTTTAGCCGCATTCACTTTTGCAATTTTCTACAAATAAACTTATCTATCTATCTATCGCATTCACTTTTGTAATTTTTTACAAATAAACTTACCTATCTATCTATCTCTCTCCGTGTCTCATTTTATTGAGCATTGCACTCGCTTTTTACTGTATCGGCACGAACACAGTATCACGCTACAAACACACAAACCAATTCGCGCTTGTCTCGTGGTTCGCTCTTTCTACTACTCTATCGCGTGAAGTCGTGTTCATGGGGGAACTCGATCTGAAGATGCTTCATGTTATTACTAATTAATACTAATTTTAATAACATAGATTGCACATGAATCAATGCAAATAGTGCCGCAGGAAAATAGTTTATAAGAAAAATTGTTGCGACGCGTGCCGTGGAATTTTTCCGGCTGTGTACCAATGTACATTGTCATGAAAACCGACAGTTGCTGTGCGCGCTTCTTTCGGGATACACTTCGCAGACTTCAAGCCGCTAAGGAAGAAGAGGGTGCCGTGGCTCGTCAAGAGAGCCCGACACCAAAATTGCCGTCCACTCCAAGGGAGGAAGAATTGGCACAGGGCATGAGCCCCTGTGCCAAACCGGAAAAGTTTAGCCCAGGCTTGTCAGTGGAGAGCCCTTGGCTAATGAGGATTGAGCCTGAGGAGGAGGGTCAGGTGAAGAAGGAGAAAAGGGGCTCACCTCCACAGGAGTTAGAGGCACAGCGCATAGAGCTGTTGCTGGAGCAGGCGCGAGAGGCTTCCCGCGCCAGCAGCCGTTTAGAGGAGGAGGCCTTTGGGGAATTAGACGCTTTTATAGAGCGTCACGGAGACCCCGGAGGCCACCGTATGAGGAGGTGGATACCTCTAATAGAGGCCCGACGGGTCAAGCTCCGAGCGGCGAGCAGAGAAGAAGAGGGCCCGGGAGGAAGTGGCTCGTCTGGAGCGCGCTCGGCAGAGCCGAATTAGAGCAGAGGAGGCGCTCCGGCGAGCCAAACAGCAAGAGGAAATAGAGGAGTGCCGCCGCCAAGAAGAAAGAAGAGCGAGTACTCGGTGCTACATGTGCGGGCACCTGAATTTCCGCAAATCTAAGGACTGCCCAAATATTGCGGAGCACCGGCTGTACAAGTAGGATGTAGCAGCTGATGTCCCTTTCTATAATATATTTTCTATTTTTCTATTTTTGAATATAAAAGGAGTTTGGGTCAGTTATTGTTCCGGTATCTCCATCCAAGTAGGATCGTTTCCTATCCTCATGTCGTCTGCAAGCATAGGGTATCGAGCTGTCACCATCCTGGTATCCAGCGTCTGGGAGAGGGGTATAACGAATTCACGATTGAATTTAATATTCGATCGTTAATTCGATTGTATGCTCGATCCGACGGCGCTCAGGCATTGAGGATGATGAGCGAGAGAGAGAGCGTAGGTAAGTGTCGCGAGAGATAGATAGCGGTAATTAGCGCGCGATAGAGGGGGGCCATCGAGTCTCAGATCGATTTCCGCCGCGATAGCTACAGGACGCGCGAACGATAAAGAAAGCCGCGCATTCGAGTGTTTGTGTGTGTGATAGCACCAGCACCCTCCCACATTGCACTGGACTGCAGCCAGTGCAATATTCTGTGTCAGCGTCGAAGCAGAAGGAGAGAGAGAGAGAGAGAAAGAAATAAGCGCAACTCAGCACGAGTAAGTACTTGAAGTAACTGGCCTCAACTCAGCTAATCCTACCGTCTACTCATGCCGGTATCACAGGGATCTACCATTCGCCGACTAGCTTCTCAAATCCGCGGTCGTTATAATATATACCGCGTGACACACTTAGCACGCACCACTTTTGACTTAAGTTTATTCGTAACTGGATAGAAGAATAAATGTGCTACAGGCCTCATTCGATGTTAAGTTGCGATAAGAATTCAATGCTATAGCCAGAATTAATATAAAATTTTTGGTTCAAAAAATAAAAAATTTATTTTTCGAAATAAATGTTTTTTTTAAATATTTCTGCCATATTCTTGTAGACGGGATAAAAATAAGTCGAAATAGTTGTGTTTGGTTAGCGATAATCATTTTATCGGTTCGTAATAAATATTAGAAATATTGATTATTCATCGTCGTTGCCGAAATTACGGGTCTTAAATGACCGTTCCAGTTC
>UELU01098979.1:0-11418 GCA_900490025.1 Megastigmus dorsalis
TTCTCTTTACTTTGGGATATGAAAATCGTCGCTTTCTAGGCTCTGAAAGCAAATGAACAGAAACTTATTAGATTCTAAAGGCAGATCAATTAAAATATCAATGTTTTGTTAATTCTACTAAATGCAGCGAGAAGCGCTGGGAGCCAATTCAAAATAAAAAATTATTTTCAGCCTTCAACAATCTTATGCTCAAATCAGCCTGCCGCGCTTTTTGATTTTCGCCGAATCTACGACTGATGGATGACGGTGTGAAGAGAGACGGCGAGAGCGGCCGCCGCCGGTGGGGAAGTGCTAGGCGGGCCTCCCCACTCCGTCCGCCTTGCCGCTATAGCTCTACGCTGATTGGCCCGCTTGACTGATTTTCAATCAACGATTACTCAGTAATTATTGGTCGCATCGAAAAATTTCTTAGTGATTTTTTGCTTAGAATTTTGCGCTCTATCCGATTCCGTAGAGTGTGATATTCTGTTTATTAACAGCCTGTATTTGTAAAAGAGTCAATGACCATATAAATTTTTTGAATAAAAATTAAAATAAATAGTTTATGTACTGTAACGGCGGAATATGTTGGAATTCCGCGCGCGAACGGAACGCCGCATACGAATCGGCGCGCGCGCGGGAGAGAGAACGAGGAAGAAGGCCGAGATGAAGCGGCCATATTGTCTTCTCTCCGGCTGAAAGTGCACGAGAGTGTCTGAGTGTGCAGTGGTGGAGGCACGAAGCCCCCACCATCTCCTCCAATCTACCAGACCAGGGGAGTTGCCTGCGGAGCCCGAGGGATAAGCGGGCAGCTGCAGCAACCCGGTGTCGGCACACGAGTCACGTGCGAGAGGGAGAGAGAGAGAGAGTCGAACTCCGCCGGTCGAAAGCACGACGAAAGTAAGTGCGATTTCACTTTCACGCGGCCGTGATAGCCCGTAGTGAAAGCCAGTGTGGACGCGCACTGGCCGACGGAGATGCGAATTGAACAGGTTACTCGCCGAAGAGTAACCTGTCCGAAAAAGCGGCGCCGGAGCTTTTAAGCTACGATCCGAACCTCGTGGCAGCTCCGGAAAATTGCGCGTGAATGCGAAAGCGAACTGGGCCCGTTCGTCGAATTGAAATTAATATTTGAATTTACACATTACTTTGAATTGTCTCTTCATTCGGTTGGAGTGTATTAGAGCCAAGATTTAACAGAATATATTTGTTTTTTTTCTTCTATTACTTAAATCAGTGAGTGTCATTTCGTGACCTCGCCCACTTTCCTTTCCCCACCCATGCGAATACCGTCCTCGCCGATCGTGGCGAGCTGGCCGGCAAGTGAAGACGATAAAAGTTACTCGGGTTCGTGTTTTCGCGATCCTTTTTCTGGTGCGAAACCCATACGAGAGATTCAGCGAGAGCAGCTATCTCTTACATAGGAAAATCCGAGAGGAAAACCTCTCGGCGTTGCTAGCAGAGTCCGACATTGCACGGAGGTGCAATTGCACAAGCGACTAACACCCGCCCGCACCTCCTGCCCCAACGAGGGATTACGGCTGCCGAGCAGCAACATATCATCCGCTAGGGCAAGTCGCCCAGTCCATTGTGCAGATCCCCCTGCCAGAACCCCGTTACAGTACATACATAATTTAATATACGCCTGCTCCATAAGAGTCTTCTAACTGATGTCTTTCATTTCTTCTTGCCCTTCGAGACTCCAATGTACTAGAAAGTTGCCAAAGAATCTTTTTTCTCTCTTTATTAATCTTCCAAATGACCGCTTGTTATCCCTGCTGGTATTTTTTCTTCCTCTCTTATCGGGTTGATTCTTTGGCGGCATTGTTACTTATTTCTTTGTAACTTTTTATAATCTAAACATTTAATTTTTTTAACCTAACCAAAATTTTATAAAAAATAATACAAAAAATATTTTTAACACCCTAACCTATACTAATTTATTAAAATTAAATTTTTTTAATCCACTGCATTCGCGGAAACCGAATTTAATTAAAAAATATATTTTGAAAATGTATAAAATACGTACAGTCAGTAAAGCTATGTTAGCTATTTACTGTTTACTAACAATACTTAGATACTGACCCAGATAATCCGTATGGTCGTTTCTACATTGTGAAATGTTTTGGAAAGCTAGTGGCGCTAGTGTTGCTAAAGGCTGAAGGAACAAGCAGAATTTACATTGTGATCGGCTGCGTTCACAAAAATACAAATGCCCGGGTCCCGGATCTACGCAGATGTACGCGGATATACAGTAATATTTCATAATACTATTATTTATTACTAATTGTTAGTGTTACTATATGCGCTTAGTACTATTTAACAATATTATTAATGTGCGCACATATCCGCGTCTGTGAGATGGATAGACCAAATAAAAAGAGTCAGTTACAAAGGAATAAGTTCATTATTCCAAAAGCATTATATATACGTTTGAAATTGGGGGACACTGCTTACTATGTCTATATATGGATATAGTTCTGAGATTTTAGATAGATATAAACGTAGCCACCAATATAATATACTTATTTTTCAATAGGAAAACTATTTTTATATCGATTTGAAAAGTTAATTTTGAAAAAGTAATAAATCCGTAATTTAGCGTAATTTAGTGAATAAAACTATTTTACTAATTCGCCTGAAACTTTTTAAATAATACGAAATATCATAAGCGGGCTGTGGGGCATAATTCTGTAAACCATTGGCTACCAAATTAGCCAATAAAAAAAATCGATTTTTTTGAGTTTAACAGTGGCTTGCCCCCTTAAGTGATGCATTATTATGAATGAATACTTATTTTGTGCGTTAGAATTTACATTAGATGTAAAAATGATCGGCGATTAAGTGATGCATTATTGCAAGTGAGCGCTCATTTACGCGTAGAATTTACATTATTTGTGAAGACAATCGACGATTGCATTTAAGTAATGCATTAACATGAGTAAGCACTTATCTTATACGTTCGAGGTTACATGTGTGCAGCAGTGTTTTTTTTAGTTGCATTTGACTAGTAGTTCAGATCACATAAGACATGTAGTTCAAATCACATAAAATTACAAAATTGCTTGCTTACTTGTAATTGTCTTTCTACAAAAGTGGTGGTTTTGCACATTGTAGAACTATGTGTGCAATTCTTTTGTCCAATTGTTGTTAAAGAATCTAGTTTAGAAATTACAATTTTTTTATGATTTTTGCTGTGGTTAAATAATTCGGTTTTACTTTGATTGTAAGTGTAGATGCGAACAAGCAGTCTAGCATGTTTGAGTGTATGAAAATTGATGCTTGTTGCAGTTATGGTTATGTGTTTTGGAACCATACGATAGGATATCAAAAAAAGTTCTTGTGAATTGCATTATCCCATTTCAAAAAAAAAAAAAGAAGAAAGGGAAACTCTGTTAAGAATATAAGGGCACTAATATAAAAAAGATGGAAAGAGAAAAAAAGTTAATGATGAAAAAGATGTCCAATTGTATATGAATCTGAAGTTAGCAGGGAGATCGTCCAAGCGGCCGACGCGCAGTGGTTCTCAACTATAAAAGGAAAAGTCAATACCACGCCACAGGACGGGTATTATATTTGCAAAACTTGTTTGTTGTTGCATAATAAAGTAGCCTTTGCAATATTAGCTAATGTTCAGGCTTGGAAGCCCAGCTATTCGTCTTAGAAGCGCGAAAATGTATAGCTAAGCGAGGGACCTGCGTGGGCGGCCGATTCAACTGCCTGCTGTGACAAACCCAAGCCTGTACATTTTCTGAAACATTTTGGGCAAATTTATTGTTGTATCAACAAGGGCTCTGTACATTTTTAGTAAATGTACAGGCTTGGAAGCCCAGCTATTCGTCTTAGAAGCGCGAATATGGATAGCTGAGGGCCTGATCTGCGTGGGCGGCCGATTCATCTGCATGCTGTGACAAATCCAAGCCTGTACATTTTGTGAAACTTGTTAAACTTGTTTATTGTTGTATCTGACCGCTATCTGCGCAACAGCGGAAGACTGTGGACCGTCTCCACCTACGAACATAAACCATACACCGCATAGTGTTGCAGTTGTTTGCCGCACACTTTTTTTATACAATAGACGAACCAGCACACTATACAATTGATGAATCTGAAGTTAGCAGGGAGATGGTCCAAGCGGCCGACGCACAGTGGTTCTCAACTATAAAAGGAAAAGTCAATACCACGCCACAGGACGGGTATTATAATTGAAGAACTTGTTCATTATTGCATAATAAAGTAGCCTTTGCAATATTAGCTAATGTTCAGGCTTGGAAGCCCAACTATTCGTCTTAGAAGAGCGAAAATGTATAGCTAAGCGCGGGACCTGCGTGGGCGGCCGATTCATCTGCCTGCTGTGACAAACAGGTGTAGGCACTGCAACAAGGAGCATCACTCGCTCTTTCATCGAGAGCCTGAACCGACCAAGGCTAACCCAGGCACTATTACATCAGTTGAACAACGGCCTACACTGACTCAAACTGGAGTACGAAGCACCATATCTCTGCAAGGCTACACTGCCGCTTTGGGTAAAACTACGTTACCTTACGTTATCACCTAGTGGCGAACTTTTACTATTCCGAGCCCTCATCGATCCAGCATCTGAGGGCTCATTCGTGACAGAGAAGGTGGTTCAAGCCTTCTCTCTTCATAAGTCTCCACATCAGATAACCGTATCTAGGGTGGGTGGATCAGTGACACATTGCTCAAGTTCCACTGTCACGCTTATTCTTCGATCAAGGATGCTTTCTAATTCCTTTTGGAGCTTTCCAGCTGCGGTACTACCTCGCCTCACAAGTCTACTGCCTTCAAGCGCCCTTTCTCGCAACCACTGGGACCATTTACAAGGATTGACCGGTCATATGGAGACTGCTGTCGGCGTCATACACTCTTCCCATGTCAACTACGCGGTCGTCAGAAATGACGAGAACCGCATGATTCGCATCGTATTCGACGCCTCGCAACCTTCAGCGAACGGAAAGTCGCTCAATGACTTCCTGCACGTGGGGCTCAGGCTACACAGGAATAGCAACTCCTTACGGTGACCTATGGCACAGCTTGTGCACCGTATCTCGCCATCCGGGTATTACTGAAGATACCCGTGCAGCCAGCATACTGCGCCATCACAACTACGGAGATGATGCCCTGGCCGGTGCATACACGCTGCATGATGCGCGACTGGCTCATTGCGAACTTCAAGAGGCTGTAGCGGCTGCAGGCATGAATCTCGGCAAATGATCGGCCAATCACCCGGCCATTCTCACCGGAAAGGAGATACCAGACCCCTCGGTACGCACCTTCGAGCAACAAGACGCGCTATCTACGTTAGGGTTGCAGTGGTCTCCGGGCGCTGGTGCATTTCATTACACGGTGCAACTACGCTGTTACTCTACAGTGACGACTCGGGTGGCTCGCCCTGATCATCGTTCGCGCCAAGGTGTTGTTGCAGCTACTCTGGCTGTTCGGCATGGATTGGGATTCGCCAGTGAGCACCGAGACACGGGATCTCTGGGAAAACTTCCGAAAACAACTCCCGGCTCTAGAGGCGCTCCGCATTCCACGCTGGTGCAGAGTCTACAAATACTCCATTTGGCACGCTCACGGTTTCTCCGATGCATCCGGGAAGGCCTACGAAGCTGCGGTATATCTAGTACTCCATAACAGTAATCAACACATACAGGCAACCTTGCTTGTCGCCAAAAGCAAGATAGCGCCTATCAAGACGGTGTCATTGTGGCGTGTTGCTGCAAGATGACGTCAGGATCGATGCATCTACAATCCATTGCTGGACAGAACACAAGTAGTCCTCGCATGGCTCCAAGGACATCCGAAGACCTCGAAGACTTTTGTGACGAACCGGATCAGCGAAATCCTGACCACACTGCGGATTGCGAAGTAGGCTCACATGCGCTCAGCGCTAAACCCCGCTGATTTGGCCAAATGCGGCTCTGCACCCGACACCCTCATCCACAATCAGCTGTGGTGGAAGGGACCGATACAACTATTCACCAGCTTGGAACGGCCACCGTCACCGAACGATTACGAGACTGATATTGATCTGCGCGCGGCCACCACCTGTTTTCATGCAGCCATCAAGGAATCAGCGATAGAATCGCTCATGTCCGATATCCCGTCGTTTTCCCGAATGATCAGAGGGTGATCTCCTTCGCTCTTCGCTTTTCGCTGGGACCCATTGCAACGCTCAGCGCCGAGGAACTACGGCACGCCAAGCTCAAGCTGTTACTCGCCGTGCAAGTCGAACATTACGTCGCCGAAATTACCCTAGCTCAGGTAAACCTTTAGCCGCAATAAGCACTCTGCTTCATCTCAATCCATTCATCGGGGTCGACGGACTACTACGAGTAGGCGGACGGCTACAGTTTTCCATCCCGCCTTTCGACGAGGAGCGCACGACTATACTGCCTCGAGCCAGCTATTTGATTACGTTGCTGATTGATCACGCACACCTTCGCACACTGCACGGCGGATCACAGCTCGTGCACAGTCACCTACTACGTTAGTTCTGGATACCGCACTAGCTACGCTACGCACCGGCACTACCACACTACAACGTCCATTGTTCCGGCTAATCCCACTGCCCATCAACTACGACGCTTCCAGCCATTTCACTGCATGAAGATCTAGATAACACGACCTTGCATGGCGGGCGGCAACGAACACCATGAGCTCAATACTTCAAGAATTGACGCAACAGCACGTACATTCTATACCCTACACTTTACAAGCTCAAACAGTCCTAATCTTTTCTTTTCTTTCGTTCCAGAGCACTTGACCTTCTCTAGCCTATCTTTACCCTGCAGATCCCAACCGTGGCTCTTTGTCAAGGACGGTAATCCTGTACTTCTCAGTTATAAAACTAACTTTCACTCAATTAATATTCCGTTTTTTTTTTCAGGTATCATCGTTGACCATTGTTCACTGAGGCGGGCGCGATGTTCGGGCCGACAGCGCAGATCGCACGCTTATCGGTGCCGACGCGCTCATCATCCCCACTTTCACTGTCGCACTCAAGCTCTCTCGAAGGTATCAGCGTGCATAAATTATCGCACTTGCACGCGCTCATCTTATTCCGTTTCCGACGGCCTACTGCGTGGCACCTTCGCGAGAGCACGAGTCTCTCCACACACACACACAACTATACTCCGAAACAACGCAATTAGACCACCAGATAAATGCCAATTGTAAACGTGACACGACCACACGTATATACACACAACTGTGAATAAACCACAAGTGTTTAAATTAATCTGCAGAGAAACGTTTAATTTGATCCTTCACCTTTTCCCTTTCGAACAGGAGGTCCGGGCTCCTGCATAAGTTTCGCGCACGCTCAATCATGAGAACTCATTTAGACTCGTGGCTTAAACAGAAGTAATTTAAAGCAGACAGAGGTGATCAAATCGCGAGAGAGTCTTCTGAAACTTTTCGCATGTCCTGAAAAAGAAGATAAATACCTTAAATATAAGTGCTTGAATTACCTCAAGTAAATGACACGGTATTTGCCGTGAGTCCTGCTCCTTATACGAATATAGTCATTGCGGCTTATACAACGGCTCAGGTACGATTGAAGCTTTACGAAGAATTGGACAAGTTAGGTAAACGAGTCCTTTACTACGACACGGACTCCTGTATATTCACATCGCGTGGATATAATGGCGAATATATGCTTCTCGCATGGACGAAAATTATACGCTTATTTAGCAGAGAATGGTGATAAAAAGTTCGAATGTTGTAAAATCAAAGGTTTAAGACTGAACTTTTCCAACGGACAGAAAGTAAATTTTGATAGTGTTAAAAAATTATTAGATGCCACAAAGAGCTGCATGCAAGAGACTACCGCGGATGAGTGCGCAGATGATAGAAATGTAAAATTAAAATTCAAAGCGATTCGTCGAACTAATGTGCATGAAGTTGTGACAATTGACGAAACGAAAACTTGTTCTATTGTATTGAAAAAGCGTCGTTATGTTACACCTCAATATTCCTTACCCTTCGGCTACAAAACAAGATAAATATTACTGTATATATTTGTATGTAAAATGTATATAAACTATGTTATAAATATAATAAATTTTATTTTTCTAAAGATGTATAAAATTCTTTTAACCTGTATCCCCTCTCCTCCTCTTAAAAAGTATTTCCTATTGCTTAGTTCTGATCTTAATTTGATTTACTTGCCAGAAACGCGCTGTAAAGCTGATTTGCGCGAGTCGATAGCTAATATGCGCGCTCTAAAAACTAAGTTCCGTGACCGCGAGCGTTGTGAAAGCTAAGTTGCGCGCTCTAAAAGATAAGCTGCAAGCCGTCCGATCTAAATGCTAAGTTGCGCACCGCGCACTCTAAAAGCTAAGCTGGGCGCCGCGTGCTCTAAAAGCTAAATTACGTACCGTGCGCTCTAAAAGGTAATCTGCGCGCCGCAGGACTAATTTGCACGCCCGGGTCTGCCGCCGCCGCCGCCGCTGTTGTCTGGGTAAAAATTTAATTTAAACACGCTACTATTCCTCGGTCGCTACCGCTCCCTCGAAAGAATGTATTTATTTTAATTATTTTTTCTTAAAGATGTGAAATCTTTATTATACTTCGTTATTTGTAAAAAGTAGGTAAAAATAGTGAAGCTATGTGTCTTTAGTACATTATGTAACAGGGTATTTTGGGGAGTAACCTGGCAGCCAGCTACTTACCCCGGGACGTACCGAGTACGTCCGACGGCAACTCCAACCACAAGTTGCCGCGGCCTGCTACAACGCGAGCTCCGTGCTTCCACTTATCTCGTTCTCGGTGTGTCTTGTGCGTGTGGATACCTACACACGCACCGCCAGCCATCTTTGCCCGGCCCGGCCGCTCAGCTTATGACTTGCAGCTGATTGCTGCAAGTCCCGCGGAGAGTGGCGGTAATCGGGGCTCGGACACGGGAAATCTTTAATAAGCACTAGACGAATAAATTGTAATGACGACGTTTATTCGTCTACGAAAAATAAAACAAGAATACAAAGATGCGCGAGGTGTTAGTGCGTGCACTTTAATTTAAATTCCACTGGAAATGACGAACGAAAGGCCGAACGTGCCAAACGTTCGAATATTCTGTCTACCGAATATAATATTCCGGGGAATATTATATTCGGCTCGGCGCATGTATAGCTTGGCTATACTCGGAGACTAGCTGTGTCTCCGACGTAAACACGCCGGCGCGTGTTTACATGCGGGACCTACAAGAGTCCTACAGTGCTGTGCCGGTGCACAGCTACTGCTCTCGCCACCGCGCGAGTATAAGAGAGAGAGAGAGAAAGACGACACGACGAATAAGCATTCGGAATTTGTGTGCAAACGCTCGCACAATTCTAATTTCGCCGCCGCACGTGTAATATAAAAGTACTTACTCGGTGTAAGGAGTATCTCAGCGCAAGGCTCTTTACTCCCGTCGTTCTCTCGTGAGTGTCCGGGTGGTCCACTCACCACGCAACAAAGTATCTGAGGGAAGTTGCCCGTCCCGTCACACGCCGCTGGAGCTGGGGAAACCGGGGAATATTCGCTCCCGAATACGTGGTGCACAAATAGCAGGAATAATGCTCACTGCCGTATGCTCCACCGCACCACTCAACAATTCGCACAACATCAAAAACCCGCGTAAGTCGATCGCTCGGTAGCTTTCCTATCTCGCGCACGTCCGTTGCTGCTCGCCGTTGCGGTCTCTCCCCCGAGCTTTTTCGGGGCTGGCGCGGTCTAGCCGATCGCGCCATATCTCTCTCTCTCTCGCTCTCATGGTTAGGTATGGGAGCACCACCGGTAGGTGCTCCCCTCCCTCGCGCGCGGCGGTTAAGCTAATTAGCCGCGCTCGTCCCGTTGTTGCTCGCGAAGACGCGAATTATTCCCCGGAAATAAATACGCGTCACAATTAATACTGCAAAGAAAACATAGTTAATTATAGTATTTAGGGTAAGATTTGTTATATTTAAAACCTTTATTTGTAATTAAATTATTTTATTTTTTACAAATTACATTTAGACATGATAGTTGGGAATTTTTTAAATCGTAAGTGTGGTGAATATATATTTTTAAATTTTGCTATGTTTTATTATTTGCAATATTATTACAAGTAAATAATTTTTTGGCATTATAGATGTATATATATATATTAAAAATATTACTTATGTCGACTGTACTCTATTATAATCTGACAAAGACAAAGATGGGTAGAGGGATGGGTATATAAGGAGACTAAACATGCTTTCCATTTCAGTCCCTGAGGAGGACCCCGAGCGGGCTCGAAACGTCGGGCATGTTTGGGTGGTGGGGGGCGGTCAGATTGTTCTTTACTGATAAATATTTATTTCAGGATTAAATATAAAATTATTTCAGATTCTTCGGGGGTGCCTGTAAACAAGGGCAATCTGATTGCCCATGAATATTGATTAGACTGTTATCAGGTGAAATACCACAAAAAGTATTTATTTATTTGCATATTTATAATAAAATAATAATCATGTATCGGGAGCCTAATATATGAGCATATATATATATATAGATGCATATAGCATGAGCATATATATAAATATTGATGACCTTTATTACTGTTTTTTATAAGCTCCTAATACATGATTATTATTTTATTATAAATATGCAAATAAATAAATACTTTTTGTGGTATTTCACCTGATAATAATTATTCAATGCATAAAAGGAGCTAGATCAATGTAAGAATAGGCAGATATGTATCGATTTTAAACGATATGCAAACAGCGGCATTTAAATACATGAATCTTAATACATATATATATATATGATATATATATTGATGTCTTTTACTACCGTTTTTTTATAAGCTCCTAATATATAATTATTATTTTATTATAAATATACAACTAAATTAATACTTTTGAGGGATTTCACTTGATAATGCATAAAATGAGTCAGACCTATATAAGAATTGGTCAGATACGTATCGGTCTCAATCGGCATGTAAAAAGAGACATGTAAATATAAGAAACTAAATATATACAGGCTGTTAATAAACAGAATATCACACTCTACGGAATCGGATAGAGCGCAAAATTCTAAGCAAAAAATCACTAAGAAATTTTTCGATGCGACCAATAATTACTGAGTAATCGTCGATTGAAAATCAGTCAAGCGGGCCAATCAGCGTAGAGCTATAGCGGCAAGGCGGACGGAGTGGGGAGACCCGCCTAGCACTTCCCCGCCGGCGGCGGCCGCTCTCGCCGTCTCTCTTCACACCGTCATCCATCAATCGTAGATTCGGCGAAAAACAAAAGGCGCGGCCGGCTGATTTGAGCATAAGATTGTTGAAGGCTGAAAATAATTTTTTATTTTGAATTGGCTCCCAGCGCTTCTCGCTGCGTTTAGTAGAATTAAACATTGGTGTACCAATACTCGCATGGATATTAAGCGTGTCGATCTTATTAC
>UELU01098982.1:0-13485 GCA_900490025.1 Megastigmus dorsalis
GCGGAAGTTTGCGCTTCCGCAGCTGCGTGACCCGCGGAAACTCGCCGCCGTCAGGAGGAACATCCTGGGAGGAGTCGCCCCAACAGGCCGTAAAACCCTTGCGTTCGAGGCCACGGTTCTACCTCGCAGCCGCAGCGCCAGCCGGAGGCGCGCATTGAGACGGCTACAGCCGCGCCCTCCGAAGAGCCCGGAACGGCGGACGCCTCCCCGATTCAGGCTTCCTTAAGTTTTTAAGGTTTTTGCAATCGGCCCTTTTCAGGGCCACCTAAACGAGCGTAAACACAAGCTCCTCCCCCTCACTCTCCCACTCCACAAATAGCCAGGAAGATAACACTTGTCATATGCAAAATCAAGTGATTTATCATATGATTAATCAAATGACTAATCATATAATCCATGTTTTTTTGTAATAATTGATTCGTCAGGGGCTATCCGAGATTATTTAGAAGCCCACGAAGATTATTACGAATATTTAATGAAAGAACGAATCTATGAATCAAATACTATCATTGAAATATATAATGGAATATTCTATAGAAAATTTATTCGAAATTTGCTACCTTCTCGTCGATATTCATACGTCACTGTGATGTTCAATACTGACGATGCATCGACAGTCTTCGAATCATCATATTTTTCAATATGGCCGATCTACTTAATAATTAATGAAATACCAGTACAAAATAGATTTGACAGCGTTGTTGTAATGGGATTATAGTTCGGAAAATCGGATTGGTATAGAATGCACGATAAAAAAAGAGCGATCTATTAAAGTATATGGAATACTTTCATGTGTTGAGACAGTAGCCCATGCACCTAGGAATGGTAGCAGTCAATATAAGGCTTAATTTGGATGTGATTGGTGCGAACAGCCTGGTGAGTATCATGGAGGTAGTATGCGATCTGTATCTTATTCCTTCTACTGTAAGTCAGATCAAAGCTACAACAATAGCATATGCAAAAGAAGCAATTGCCAAGGCAACTCCTGTTCGTGGAATGAAAAGTGCTTCACTGCTGCTTAATTTTAAATGTTTCGATATAATTAGTGGATTGTTGATTCTCTTATTTCTAAAATAAAAGTATCTCATCAGATCAGTCAGACCATTGAAAGATAAAACGTACTGGAAAGCTCGTGAATTAGGAGAATTGGACTGTATACTACAGTGTTCCTCTTTTGTCAGTAGTATTAAAAGATACGAAGCATCTGGAACATTGGTCATTATTAGTGGAATCACTTCACATTGCTTTAATAATGAAAATTACTATTGCAGAGTTGAATAAAATTAATGAAATGCTAGATTGTTTCGTCTCTCAGGCAAAAGATTTATATTCAGTGAATTGTTTGACTTATAATGTCCATCAGATGCAGCATATAGCTCAAAGCATTTATGAATGGGGACACTATGGACACATTCGACATTCGCGTTTGAATCTGCTAATCATAAATTGATTTCTACCATTCAGTGCGCTAAAGGGGTTATTCAACAAATTGTTAGATACACAAATTGTATATTCTACGTGTTCTCCAAATGTATTATAACTTCGTTAAAATTTCGTCGCTCCAAAAAACTAAAAAGACCTTAAAGCTAACAAATATTACATATTTTGGAAGAGCGAAAGTTACTGATCAGTCCTCGGATCAGTCTCATATAGGTAAATTCAAGTTATTCAATAACACAAGAACATTTTCAAAAATGGTAACCAATTCGTGCTTATTTACAACCTCAGAAAAAACAAATAAACGTTCATGCAATTATTATGCTCAACTCTTAAGTGCAACTGTATTAAAATTAAAGACTTTTTAATATATGTCGCAAATTCATCTGAAATAACGATGTGTTAAGTTATTGCAGTAAAGTCAAACAAATACTCAGAAAAAATTTGTGTACTAACTTAAGAAATTGTAACAAGTGGCGTTTACATTGACTTTCGTAGAAAAAGTTATGTAATTCCAGTACCGAATACATATTTTTATTAAGGAGGTTCTACTTTCGTAGCCATCTTCTCTCTGTATATAAATACAAATTTTACCTTGTACATATTTTCATTATGTACATGCATACAATGTATTTAAACTAATGTAGAGTCGTGTAGGTCGAAAATTGTATATTTGTTTATATTTTTTACATGGTAAATATATTACAATTTAATTTTTTTCTTTTCCACATGATAAATCACATCATTTATTACATAATTAGTTATGCGATTAATCAAATGACTTATCATATGATTTTTCGTAATATTTATCTCATTATTTATCATATGATTTGTTGCAATCTTTATCATATAATTTATCATATGATTTATAATATGATTATTTACAGTAGGATGTACTGTCTGTGGTTCTTGCATCTGCCCGAACACATTTAAAAATTTTGTAAGTACGGCAACGAGCGTAAGTACCACTTTCATCGGGCGCATCGCTATTTTATAAATTTCGCATTGTTTATGATTGACTGCAGTGTTGGTGCTGCGCTTCAACCATAAACAATGCGAAATACATAAGATAGCGCTGCGTCGTATGATAGTGGTAGTTCCGCTTGTTATCACATTTCCAAAATTTTTAAATGTGTTCGGACAGATACAAGGACCACAGACTGTACATCCAGTACTATACTATTTGAAACAATTGAACTCATCTAAACTAATTCTAATAAAAAAATGTATTAGGTACTGAAATAATGTATGATTTTGTATCACTTTCAATAAATATACTGGGCCTAGCAACTTCATTAGTTTGCACGAAGGTAATATTTTCTGGAATTTGTACAACTTCTTTTATTGCTTAAGAGTATGCATTACAGGATGTTTTTATAAGGTTACATGTAGTTATTTCAATTATATTTTCAATATCTACTAAAAATTCGTGAATTTTTATGAATTCTCCATTTACTAACTGAGCAAAAGGATTACATGAAAGTGGATTTACTTTTGTAGACGCAGTAAAAAAATAATAATAAGCACCTGTTTACTATAATTTTTTTAAAGATTTTCGTTGATTTAGAAACGTTAAATTGTGCGATAGAATATTCATGAACTGTATTTTCTTTTCCAAAATAAGAAATAGAATTTACTTTTAGCACTTTTTTGGTTGCAGGAGCAAGAATATTTTGGCAATAGTCTACTAAAATTTTAGACTGTGTTATATTAAGAATATTTTCCAAAACTTGCACGCATCGCGAAATATTATGGTATCTTATGATCTGCAAGATAACCCCCTTTGTGCAATGAACAGCGAGGAGACAATTGTGGTTAGCAGATTCAAACGGAAACGTTGAGTGGGACCATAATGGTCCCCAATTAATAATACAGGTATATGCAACAACTGGTGTACATTGTATGTCATTGCACTGACGGAGTACAAATCTTCAGCTTCAAATACAAATGTGCTTAACATTTCGTTCACTATATTTATTTGTTCATACGTGATTTTCATTTCTAAACATATATGCTAAGATTCAACTAACAGTGACCAATGACGTAATTTTCTTTTAACTTTTAATATTCTAGATAATGCAGGTGTACTGTAAAATAAAACCCAAATTTCCCATTCTCTGCATTTCCAGTTTCCCCTGTCTTATAAGGATCTAGATAAACGATTTATTTGATGAGGCACTTTAATTTCATTCAGCATATCATCTGCGGTGTCCAAATCAGCTTTTGACCTAAGGGCTATCAAATAGTCCGTAAACTGTTGTGCTACTCCTGCCAGAATACAATTCATATAATCTAAAGTGAACCCATTTACTATATCAAAATCTTTCAGCATGAGTAAAGGTGAGACACTTCTTACTCCAAATACTAAAGTGTTTTTTTCAATTGCTTCTTTTGCATGCAAGATGAATGTAGTTTTATTTCTGTCCGTAGCAGCTGGAATGAGGTATGTATACCTCATACATCCACTGTAATATACACCTTCATGCATGCACCAATCGTAGCCGTAATGCCCATTAAATTATATTGTGCCATTCATTTCATTTCGAGCAACTGTGTCAACGCATGCAAGTAAAGGGAATAATTTTATTCGGCGCTCTTTAATTTTTATAGTACACAGTACTCCAGTTTCCGAAAGTTTTACAAACATTTCTAAAAATGCACTCATTTCAGGCTTACCTTTGCCAAAATAGATACCTGTTATTATGGTGCTAGTAAATCTACTTTGAACTGGTATTTCATTAAGAAGTACGTAGATCAGCCAAATAGAAACATTAGAAGACTCGAACACCGGTGCTCCATCTGTATTGAAAATTAAAGTAGCATACGAATTCATATCAGAAGCAAGTAAATATCGTACAAATCCCCTGTATAATTTTCGTTCATGTATCCTTAACTGTATAACATCATCATAATAATGTTCATGCATTTGCAAATAATCTCTTACTGCATCAGATGGATCTATCATGGCATAGAAACATGAATTAGAAGGATTGGATATGTCAATTTTGTTTTTACTCGTACATTCAATTTGTCCTTTCAAATTTTCGAATGTGCCAAGATTATTTGAACAAAAGGGACAATTGCAATAGAATTTAACATTATTATTACTACTACACAATTGGTCGATCATGTACCGTGTCTGTGGTGAAACGGGTTCGCCACGTATGCAGTTAATCATTTTCATTGTCTCCGATATTCCTGTAAATGTTAACTTATTTTTTAAAGAAAATTTTAAGGCCATTAACAACAATTCAGCTGGATTTTTGTCAACTGATGTAGAAACGGTTTTTAGGACACTCTCCTGCTTTTTCAACTCGTTTAAACTGCCCTTTATAACTGTTCTATTTAAGTTTTCAAGAAGTTCTTCGTCAGAGCTATACAAATCTTGTAAATTATCTTCATATTGAGGTATTTCAATTTGTTCATTTTAAAACACCAAATAAAACGTATTTGAGTGAATTCAATATTCGATTATAGATACTTCATTAAAATTAAGGGGATGTGGTACCGTCGGAAAGATACCTTACCGCTAGAGTCCGTAATTTTGTATTGTACAATATATAAAGATAGAGATTAATTTTCGAATAAAACTGTCTATCACGCCCTCAGTAATTATGTGAACATTATGAAAATTTCAGCGACAAAAATGTCAATTATGGACGAAATTTTATGAAACTGTAATCACATAATGTTGGAAATTCAGAGTTTTCTTTGAAAAATCAATTCGCGAAATAATATAATCGGAGAACCAAAGAGTATATTATGAATCAAGAAAGTGCAATTAGTCCATTTTTGCATTAATCTATATTATTTTTTCCTAGAATGAAAACAGTGTAATGCCGGTAAGATACACGGTTTTTCCATGATGTGATCGTTTTTTACATACTAAAACATGTAATCGATAGCTTTAATATATATAATGCGTTAAAATTATTATGTAATCGTTGATTATGTGTTTTCATGTGTGATCGCTAGATTAAGCAAGTCAATTAAAAAATGTTAATTTTAGACTGCCAGTATTATAGTATAAAAAATTAAGTTCTTATAGTTTAATAAGTATCGATCGTTAATCAAAGAGATGTTATCTCATTATATACTTCAACATGTGATCGACAGCCTTAATATAGATTAAGCGTTAAAAATTTTATAATTATCATGAACAATAATATTTATTTTTGTTGACTCTTTCAAAGTGTATAACATAAAATTACAGCTTAAGCCGCAAATATAGTGTTTGTAAATTTAAATAAATTAAATATTTCATACTGCTATTCTGATTCTAACATTTTTATCACCAAAAAACCTCAATATGTACTGGTCATTATATATATAGTATATATATATTGACTAAAAAATTTAAATTGTTTGTATTGTTTTTAAATTTTTTAGTCAAATACTAATCCCTAATTTTCAAATAATTTTTACTGACAATTGGATAAATCTTATGATTATTTATAGGATTAATCCTGTGCTTGATCACGTGATTAATCCAGTAATTAATCCTGTAATTAATCCTGAGATAAATAACGTGATTAATTCGGTGATAAAGCATAGGATTAATCACAGGATTAATCCAGTAATTAATCACGCGATTTTTGTCAGTACGAACGGAGCGCTCTACTTAGATTCCATCATCGTGGACCTTATACACCTAGACATCGAATACAGTCAAATTCTACACCTTGACATAATTATCGATATACACACCTAGACAGAGTATATAATATGAGTATATTAATATACAATTTTTTTTGACATCTTCCAATATTTAATTTATATATCTATATATATTGTAACGTGGCGGATTTTCGCACGTTAATCGCACGAATTTAAATATTAAAAATGCCTTAAAAGGCAACACAAGCAGCCAGAAGGGATGTCCCTCCACCTCTCGTCTCGGGCCGTTAATTCTTTAAAACCAATATTTCTTTTTTATTTTTATTTTTTTATGCCTACGCAAATACGCGTCGACGAGCGCCGGGACCTTCTTTTAGGGTCAAGAGACACTAACAGAAGATCCCGCTACAACCTCCAGGATGCGCCGCTCCGTCACTCAGAACATCTACATGTTGCAGATGCCTAAGTTACGCATTCTTATTTTTTTATCTCTCTTATGTCTCTCTTTAGTTTTGCATCATGGTCATTATAATTCTCTCTTTTCAATTATTCAAAATCACTCATTTTTTATGCCTTAAATGCTAAGAGTGCATCTTCCTGCAGTTTATGCAAGAGAGCGTTATAATGCCTCGCTTTCTAATGCTTCGCTCTTCTTGCCTATACGAATTTTCATTCGTACATCTGCGGAAAATTCCATTGATACTTGTAGTGCCTGTGATTACAGCAGCAAGAGAAAAGGACATTGGAGCGAGAGAAAAGGATGCTAGACACAACAACATTCCGATGTGGTGCCGAATTAGAGCGCACCAATCAGCGAGCGACGTGACAGCAGCGCGAAGGATGTCGCGGGCCTCAACGGACTCGGCGACGCTTGCCTCGGCGACTTCTCTCCTGGCTGCCGAACGAACACCACCCTCTCCGGACTCTTCCGCGCCGCGTAGTTGCGATCTTCTATATCGCGTAAAAGTTCACTTCGCGAACAGTGATAGCGCCCGTGCCTTTTGATTGGCAGCGCTCGTTCGTTTAGATTTATAAATTATTAATTTATATTTTTAAATATTGTAAATTTACTGCCTCGCTTTTCCAGGCCCGATGCCTGCTTAAAATCGTTTCGATACGAGCAGGAGCTACAAAAGGGTAGGATTTGCCTTACGCGGTTTTACAGTTTTTTTTATTTAAAATCAATTTATAATTTTGCGCCTACTTTGTGGCTTTAACTCCGCGCTAGAGTGCCTTCGTCCTCGCGCGTTTGTAGTTACTTTTTTTTTTGTTAAATTAATTTCTCGCGCACGTATCCGTACGCTCGAGATTTGAGGTGGAGCAACGCATAATTTGGTGAGCCAAGCAACTCAGAAATATTGTAAGGCGTATTGCGTGCCTCCTCAAGGCAATTATATAAAATCTTATTTCATGTAAAATCAACTTGTAGTAGAGTCATTTAAATAAATAGCATGCCTACTGCGACAGGCTCTTGTAACATTCCGCTAGACTCTTAGATTATATTTTATTTGTTACATTGAAAATAGCATGCCTCTCAGAGGTCTATTGTAAATATTTATTTGCCTATTAAAGGACTCAAATTATTAAGATCAACTCCAATTTGTAAGTGTGAACTTATTTGTATTTATTATTTGATATTTTTGCATGTGTGTGCACGTGTCTGTCCACAACCCGAAACTCAGCTCGAATGTCTCTGGCCGTTCGACCTCACGACTCTGCCTTTGGCTAGTCGCGCATAATCAAGAAAATAGAATTTCATTCAAATCAATTAATCGAGTGGCACTGTTCGAATTTAGAGTAATTTATTTCCATAAATCTAAAAATACAGTGCCTGGCGCCCTGATTCACTCTGCCTACGCAGATAATTATTAAAACTGTAAATAACATAATTTATTAAAATTTGGACGGTAAATCAACCGTCATTTGCCTCCTAGTTATACACGCGGGGAAGCTACCGAGTCGCTCCCACACTCAGTCAAATTCCCCCGTTATAATATATATATATATTATTCTCTATGTTACCTATATTTTGTATTATTTTAATTTCTACTTTTAATATCTTGAGGATGATACACATAGAATATAGTCTTGTATCGGGAAGAAATTTGTATGCATTTGAAACTTTGATCCCCTTTGGGTACGTATTTGTATACCTATATATAGCGTCTGAATTCTGATCCTCTTTTTGTACGTATTTATATATCTATATAAAGCGTCTTAACCCTCTTTTTGTACATACTTGTATATCTATATATAGCGTCAGCCGAAACAAAATAATCTTTGGGGATGAAACTTTTTCAATTAAAGTAGAAATTTGGGATCTATTGTAATATCTTGATGACATGCATGGAATAGACTTGTATCGGGAAGAAATTTTTACATATTTCTATATATCTATATAACGTCTGAACCACTCGATAAATTGTCGTTAAACTATGAGTTTAATAAAAGAAAAGTAAGGCATCGCGAAAGGAAAACAGAGTCCAAATGAATAGACGAGTTGGAAAAGAGACTGGAGAAGAGAATGGAGGCTGTAGAAGGAAATGTGAAAGAAGAGATAAGGGGTTGGGAAAAAAATGGGAAGAAAAATGGGAAAAAATAGAGGAGAAGGTAAGGGGAATAGAAGAAAATATGAAAGAAAACTACAGAGAAACGAAAGGAGAACTCGAGACGATGGAGTTAGCAATAGAAAAGAGGCTAGAAAGGAAAATAATGGAAGGAGTAAGAGAAAGGATGTCAGAAAGGAAGACGGACGGGATGGAAGAAGAGTGGAAAAAGAGAAGAGTGGAAGAGGAGAAGGCATGGAAGGAAGTGCAAGAAAAAAGGAAGGAGCAAGAAGTGAAACTAAGAAAAAACTTGGAGGAGATGAACAAAGAGAGAAGAACGGAAGGGATGAGGAACGAGAAGCGGTTCATGCAAAACTGGATAAGAGAAAAGCTAAACATAGAAGTGGAGGTAAGAAACACATGGAGGATAGAAGAAAGGGGAGACAAGGTAGGGGTAGAATGCGAAACATGGGAGGGGAACATGGAAATTATGCAAAGTAAAGCTAAGTTGAAAAGGACAAGACTGTATATAGATAGCGACTTAACACGGGGAGAAATAAAAATGAAAAGAGAAATGACAAGAATCTCCAGGGAGGAGAGGGGAAGAGGGAAGCTAGTGAGAAATAGTTACAATAAATTATGGATCAATGGGAAGGTATGGAAATAGGACGAAGAAGAAGAAAGGTTTTTTCCAGAGAGAGAGAGGAAGGGATGGAGGAGTAGAGGGGAGAGAGGTGAAGTGGGGAAATGAGTCAGGGATAAAAGGAACAGCAAGAAAATGGAGCGCTAAAGGGGAACGGAACGAAGGATCAAAAAGTAGTGAAAAAGAGGTCTAGTGACAAGATATAGTCTATGGCCGGGAAGGAGAAGATGAAAAGAGGTTAGTGTGGTAGAGAAAGTAAACACGTGGCGCAGAATAAGAAAAAGGGGAAAAAAAGTAAGAAAGAAGAAGACAAAAGAATAAGTAAAAGAAAACAAGAAGAAATGGGAGGAAAAAAAGCTGGGAAGTGGAAATGGAAAAATTGAAAGAAGAAGTGACAAGAATGAAAATGGAAGAAGAGAAAAGGGAAACAGAGTGGAAGGAGGAATTCAAGAGGATGAGAGTTGAAATGAAGGCAATTAAAGAAAGCATAAAGAAGAAAGATCAGGAGCTGGAAAAGGTAAAGGACAAGATGGCAAGTATCGAGCTAGAGATGGAAGATTGGAAAACGCAGGAAGAAGAAGAGAAGAAGGAAAAAACAGAGAAAGAGAAGGTTACAGAAAAAGAAAGAGAAGAGAAAAGTGAGATAAAGGTAGTAGAAGGAAAGAAGGATAACTACTGGGTGGTGGAGAAGAAGAAGAGAGGACTGCTAATAACGAAGGGAATAAGATCTAGAGAGATGGGTCTGGAAGAATGGATGGAGAAAAAAATAAGACTGAAAAAGTGGAGATTGGAAGTGCTATAAGAAAGGAAGGACAAAAAGTGGTTGGTATTTGAAAGTGAAGAGGACAAGGATAGACTGTGGAAATTAAAAAGGGAGTGCAGGGAGGAAGGAATATATGTAAAGATAGAAAAGAATAATAGATGGATTAGGATAGATGGAAGGAAATACGATTGGAATGGAGAGAAAAAGGAGCTGGAATAGATAGATAAGGGAAAAGAGTGAAGGGCAGGAGAGAAGAAAGAAAAGAGAAGAGACAAAAGAATAAATGTGAAACAAAGATAAAAAACACAGACATTGCGTGTACATACATAGTAGAGTAAGATGTGTAAAAAAAATGTAAATCTAAGAGATATAAATAAAGAATTATTATTATTATTATTATTGCTCTTATTTAATTTACAAGGATACCAATTACTAATGATTTTACTGCTCACCTAAAACAAACCATAATATTATATTTTACAAAAAAACCTTAAACATCGTTAATAAATTCATATTTGACATCGTTGCACATCGTATTCCTTTTAAGCACACTTATGCTTATATATAGTTATGTATGTGTGTGTAAATAAGTAAGCATATAAAATCATTTAAACATACAATGTTTCTTCTATTATATCTAAGATGTTGGCTCACGTGGTTTATCCTCGAATATCACATACCGTGAAAGGCTTAGTTCTGGATCAGACCCCCTTTCTGGATCAATTCGTTATATAAATCATTATATTTAGATTTATTTGAGTGGCAATTCATAAATAGCAATATGTGACATTTGTGAAATATTCACTTATCTAGTATTAAAGTTTAGAAATATATTTGTGTGTAGAAAATTTAAAAAAAAATATAATTCCCTGAAAATGCGTGATTTTTTAGGGTTTTTTTAAAAAAAAAAGATTAATGTTTTAAGTTTGAAATAACTTGGCCCGATGGTTGCAATATAGATAGAGCGTGGCATAAATTTGAAGCTTCATTGGAATTTTTCAATTTAATTCATTAGAAGCCAAGATATTGCACTTTAAGTGTTGGAAATTATACTAATCTCTGTAATTCCTAATGATGTAATGTTCGAGAATTTTCCATTATCTGCACTAATTTCATTAGAAGGGTTGCTTTCAAGCTTTAATTTCATTTTTGGTCGATTATGCACGATTTTTTAAAGCCGAGATATCTAAGATTCGTTAATCTTAAGCTACCTACTTATAAATTCTTCTATAGGAGCAGTCTATAAAAATCTCAAAACAGGAGTTTTTTTCTTCAAACTTTGTCATCTTGGTTTCAAAAAATCCCAAAGAGCCAACTAAAATACTAAATTAAAGCTTAAGAGATAATAAGCTTTATAGTGTCATTAGTTAGATTTATGTAAAATTCAAAATGGTAGCTATCATAGATATTCGACACTATTTCCAACATTAAAGAGCAATATCTTGGCTTCAATTCAATTTAAGAATTCCAACGAGGCTTCAAAGGATAGTTATTTATGCCACCTTCTATCCGTATTGCAACCATCTGGCAAAATTATTTCAAACTGAAAACTTCAAGCTTTTTTAAAAAAACCCTAAAATGTTTTCACATCAACTTCTAGACCAACTTGAGCAACGGCTTTTGAAAGATGAGACCTTGGGCTATCGGTAACGCCATATATGGATTTTTTCCGGGATATTTATATCAAAAGTTACAGCGCCAAAAGTTCAGAAATAAAAATCATTGGAGAAGAAATAAATAAAAGCTACTTGCTATAATATATACCTAAATTATATACCTATCAGCTATAATATATTATTCATATATTTTATATAAAATTATTTCAATTACCAGATTTATGAGATCCTAGTACTATATTGCATTAACAAAGTATTAGGATATCATAAATCTAGTCATTGAATTAATTTTGTAATGCAATAAATTAAATCCCGTATTAAGCAAAATTCGTTTATTTATATACCAATATAGTTTACTAACTTAAAAAATTAAATAACCAGTATTATCAGATCAATTTACTTTGTTATTAAATAAATCTTTTTGCAGTGCAAATATAGCCTAGTACAAATAAAGTTATAATTATATATTGTAACGTGGCGGATTGTCGCACGTTAATTGCACGAATACGTCATAATAAAAATGCCTAAAAAGGCAAACTAAGCAGCCAGAAGGGACGTCCCTCCACCTCTCGTCTCGGGCCGTTAATATTAGAAAACAATTATTTATTTTTTATTTTTATTTTTTTTACATATGCGCAACTACGCGTCGTCGAGCACCGACCTCTTCTTTCAGCATCAAGATCTACCGAAAGAAGAACTCGCTGCATCCAACAAATACGCCGCAGCTCCAAGATGCCTAAGATCAAGCAGATCAGAACATCGGATAAATGCCTAAGCTAAGCATTTCAATTCTTTTTTATAGTTCTCTTTACTTCTATTATTTTTTGCCTCCATGTCAACTCAATTTTTCAATATTTATAATTTAGAATACACTCGATTTTTAATGCCTCAAAAGCTCCGAGTGCCTTTTTCCGGCCATTTATGCAAAAGAGCGAGATAGGCTTTTCAATGCCTCGCTCTTCTTGCCTATGAATTGCAATTCATAATTCGGCCGGAAAATTCCATTAAATATTGCCTGTAAAGCACCTTATAAGCTCTAGTATCTCAGCAGAATATTTTGAAATTCGAAATCTATGGAAATTTCCAAAGAGAGATACTTTTAGTGCCTGTGCTTACAGGGAAAGGGAAGTCGACGTTGGAGCAAGAGAGAACAATCGAAAGAACAACAACATTCCGATCTGGTCCGACCTACAGCGCGCCAATCAGAGTGCGACGCGAGGAGAGCGCGTCGGATGCCGCGAACCTCGTCGGACTCGCTGACGCTTGCCTCGACGACTTCTGTACTGGCTGCTCAACTAGGAACATCGCTTCTTCAAGTCTTCCGCGCCGCGTAGTTGCCTTTTTGTTTCGCGTAAAAGTTCCCTTCGCGAAGTGTATAAGTGCCCGTGCCTTTGTATTGGCAGCGCTCGTTCGCATTGTATTTTTGTTTACATTGTTTAAATCAAAATATTATTTATATTTGGTAGTTGTACTGCCTAGCTTTTCCAGGCCCGGTGCCTGCTTAAAATCTCGGAGATACGAGTAGGAGCTACAACACGGTAGGAATTGCCTAACACGTGCAGCTACGTTTAATTCCAATTCAATTCAATTAATTTATTTTCTGCCTACGTTGAGGCTCGTAGTTTAGCGCTAGAGTGCCTTGCGTCACGCGCGTTTTCATTGTCTTCATTTTAAGAAACTCCGTTCGCTCGCGTCAGAATTGTACGTTCGAGGGAGGTGGAGCAACGCTGCATTTGGTGAGCCAAGTAACTCGATTATAGCGAGAGCGATTAGCGTGCCTCTTCTAGGCAAATATTGGATTAAATTAATATTAATTTTGAAGTAAAACTAGATTAAACTGTCGAGCCACTTAATCGTATAACG
>UELU01098983.1:0-10746 GCA_900490025.1 Megastigmus dorsalis
TATATATATATATATATACATATATTTAAATTAATTTTACGTCGTTCAAGTGGAAAAGCAAGTACCAGTTTTAGTCGGTATATCTGCTGTAATTACGAATTGGTCGTGTGAACCAAGGCGTTCTACTTTTACGACTGTAACTTTTTGCTACCAGGGTTCGGGTTCGAATCTCGGCAAAGTCAATTTTTTTTTCTTGAAATTTTTCAATTTCGTCAGGAATACCATATTTCTTTATATTTAACATTAGATCTGCAGTAGAATAAATTAATTCAAATAGCCAACGGCGATCCGTTGCTGCAGTACTTCGCCGAAGTACTTACCGACTGCTACATCCTACTTATACCCGGATGCCCGCACATATAGCACCAAGTGTTCGCTCTTCTTTCTTCTTGGTAGTGGCGCTCCCGCACTCTTCTACCTCCTCCTGTTCTTTGGCTCGAAGTTCGGCCCGACGGGCCTCTACAAGCGGTACCCATCTTTTCATACGGTGGCCTCTGGGGTCTCCGTGACGCTCTATAAAAACGTCTAACTCCCCGAAGGCCTCCTCCTCCAGACGGTTACTGGCGCGGGAGGCTTCCCTAGCAACAGCTCTATGCGTTGCGCCTCCAGCTCCTGTGGAGTTGGGCCCCTCTTCTCCCTCTTAACTTTACCCTCCTCCTCAGGCTCGATCCTCATTAGCCCAGGGCTCTCCAATGACGAGCCTGGGCTAGGTTTCTCTAATTTGGCACAGGGGCTCATGCCCTGTGCCACTCCTTCCTCCCGTGGAGTAGATGGAAATTACGCTGCCGGGCTCTCTTGATGAAGCACGGCCCCCTCTTCTTCCGTAGCGGCACAAGGCTTCTCGCCATGTGCCGAATCCTCCTCTGAAACGGCTGGTGGTCCGTTAGTGTATGGGCGACGCAACCCTGTGCTCGCCCACTGCATCACTCGAGGGACCATCTCCTGGTCTAGCTCGGTGATTGAGACCGAGGAAGTTTCTGCCTCGGCCCCAATGGCCATACTTTCGAAGAATTGTGCGCACTTGCGCAGAAACATATCCTTATCCATCCTGAAACCAAACAAAGGGGAAGATGACAGGGATTTACGAGCGTTTGGCTCGTGTTCGACGCGGAGAGAGATTCGATGGATCTATTACCACGACACGCTTTCGCGAGCCCTTCCGTCGACCGGGCCTTCGCTTCGCAACCCTAACAGACGTCGCAGCCTTCTCGGTACGCAATTTTTCTCGCTTAACAGTTTTCGCGGCCTTCCGGGAACTTCCGCGAGGCCGCGAGGTTTGAGGCACACGGTCAGCTGTTACATCTCCCGTTGAAGTGTTGCCGACCTGCGCGTGCGTTAGCTCGCTCGTGGCGGGTCGCCTAACGCCATCTCAACGCTCGCATCCAACGTAGGATGAGTCTCGGCGTCATCTTCTTCAGTCAAGTCCACTTGACTCTCTTCCGCGAAATATTTCTTAATTTGTTCCGCATGGACAGGCTTGCCGTCTATATCTCTAAGCTCATAGGTATTAGAACCCAGCTGGGCCGTTATCTCGTACGGACCAGCAAATTTAAGAGCTAGCTTCGTGCTCAACCCCTGAGCTGCCGAAGAAAGAATCTTATTCTTCTTCCACACTTTGTCTCCAATTACAAAGTCAGCTGGCCTTCAACGTGCGTCTTAATAGGCAGCCTGTCGGTCATGTGAAGCATCCGACTTACGACTCGAACTATCACGCAACGTAACGAGCTCTTGGATTTTCTTCTTCCATTTATCCAGGGCTTCGCTTTGCTCTTTATCAAGAGCAACCAATTCTTGATTTTTTCGAATTGTCGAAGGAGGCAATGGCTGCCTACCATAGTTCAGTAGGGCTGGATTGGCGCCTACTGAACTATGCACAGCCGTGTTGAAACCAAAGACAAGTTCTGGCAAATGCTCATCCCAAGTACGATGATTGTCTTCGATAAATGCCACTATCATCGTCTTTATGGAACGATTAACTCGTTCCACTGGATTTGCTTGCGGATGGTAAGGTGGCACCGTAGTATGGTGCACCTTTGTCTCTATCAGGAAGCTATCAATGCCACGGTTTTTAAACTCAGTGCCATTGTCAGAGACGAAAACTTCAGGAACTCCATATCTCATAATGATCCGGTCATTGAGCTCCTTAAGGACGGTTTTTGCGTTGGCCTTGCGGATGGGTATTACCTCTACCCATCGCGTGAATAAATCCTGAAAGATTAAGCTATATTCGTAACTTTTCATGGATTTCGGCAAAGGACCCGTAATATCACCCGCAACCACTTGCCACGGTTTAGTAATCGTCCTTCGCCGCATTAATCCAGCCGGTGCACGTTGTTCGACCTTACACTACTGACATACAGTGCATTGTCGAACATAGGCCTCTATGTCCTTATACGTATCCGGCCAAAAATATAAATTGGCCACTCGGGTGTATGTTTTCTCTCGACCCAGATGACCTGAAGTTGGCTCGTCATGCCCCTCTTGAATAACTTCTTTCCGTTTCTCTCTGGGCACCAGAAGCTTCCAGGCATCATCATCGCCTATAGTACCTTCTAAGGCTTCATCAGGCTTATAGAAGTACAGGTGATCCCGGACAATCTTACTCTTAGGATGGCCAGTCGGGTCCTCTTCTACTTCCTGTACGCAGCGCAAATACCATTCATCACGGGTCTCTTTGACCCAAGATATTGCGCTGACAGCCGGCTCCTCATTCTCGTACATACAAGATAGAGCATCGGGCATATTATTAAGTGCGCCTTTCCTATGCTCGACTGTGTATCTATGGCCTTGCAATTCTAAGGCCCATCGTGCAAGTCTGCCTGTAGGTTTGTGTAAACTACACAACCAACGAAAGCTGCTATGGTCCGTTATTACTTTGAACGCATAGCCCTCTGTATCGTGGAATCCCAGATGACTCAACATGAATTACCTAGGAGCATTCGAATTAATTAGTCTTCGTTTTTTTTTTACTTATTCCTACCTAATCTCCACTAATTGGCTTAAAGCTAATGACTCGAATTGAATGATTCTATGTGATTACAAACAAGGACAATTATTAATAAATTCAGAGAAAGTTACTGAATTGAAGCTCATTTAATTTTACGTTTTATCAGGTTAGGTTACTTTTCGTATTAAGGTTAGCCTTGGCTTGGTTGATTGTAGTAAAATAAATTACAAAGAATAAAGAGGGGGGGAGGTGGAGTGGCTTTACTGACTTTAATTAGTGAAAGGATAAGCTTTAAAATGTAATCTAGATCTAAGGATAATTATTTTTAAGATCGCAGCTGAAAGAAAAGATTCATATTAACGTATTAATAAAAAAAAGCACACAATTAAAGGGAAAAAGCAAACGCAAAAAAACCCTTTTTATTGAAGGAAGATCATGAGTACAATAGGGAATTTTCGAAAATGATGAGGGTTACAACCAGATGCACAGTGATGCAAACGCGTGTACAAAAAGGGAAAAGAATTACAAAAAGGGGGAAAAACGACTTTGCAGCGCTTTAATTGCTCACTCACCGTGTGCGGGTGAGCGCGTGTTTTCACTCACCGTGTGCGGGTGAGCACGTGTTTCATTCACCGTGTGCGGGTGAACGCGTGTTTCATTCACCGTGTGCGAGTGAACGCGTGTTTCGCTTACCGTATGCGGGTGAACGCGTGTTTCACTCCCCGTTTGTGGGTGAGCGCGAGTGATTCGAACGCACGCTGTTAAACTAATCGAGATCAGATTAAAGAACGCGCGCAATAATTACATACAGAAACAAGTTGAATTTAATGCACGTGTCAAAAGACAATCAAATTCTAAACGCGACACTCCTGACGGGATCGCGACCGTTCCCTCGCTAAAGGCCCGCGTGGCCTAGCCAAAATGGCTGATCCGCTCGGTCTATCGAAAATCTAAAGAAAACGGTGTTAATGAATAAAAACTTATCTTTGATGTTCCTGGAACGAAAGAAATATGTTAGTACAACGAACGAGGACACGATGTCGAGACTCCTTGAACCCCTGGTAAATCCTTGACTGCTGCTGCTCGCTGCTGCGTCCGTCCTCTCCAAAGGCTCGATCAAGAAGGAGGCACACCTCCGCCGGAAAGCCTAACCCCCCGCTTATCGCTCGGTTCTTTCGCGCGCTCGTGTCTCGCGGACCAATCCAAAATCGCCTACCTCGCGCCCCCTATTCTTATTCCGGTATAGTTGTGACGGACACGGACTATCGGGATTTAGCGCATCGCTTTGGTTCGTGCAACGCAATGAGGACCGCTGTGGTCGGTGGCGCGCTCTCGTTGATGCGCGGCGCTTACCTGCTTTCGATGGAACGCCGTGTATGAATTGTGTGTGTGTGTGTGTGTATCCGATTCGTGACGTCGGTTTTCGACGGAACACCCTCTATGTATGGCCTAAGTTTCTTTATAGCCCATACAACGACAAGACACTCTCTCTCTGTCACACTATAATTCCTTTCTGCCGGAGACAGGGTACGGCTTGCAAATTCGAGCACTCGCTCTTTTCCATCAATTATCTGAAGAAGTGCTGCTCCTAACCCAGTATCGCTAGCATCCGTTTGCACAGCAAACTGTACATCAAAGCGTGGGCACTGCAGCATAAGGGCAGTTGCGATTAGAGCTTTGATTTGATCAAAAGCTGCTTGTTGCTCTTCGAGCCACTCATACTTCCTAGCTTTCTTAGTCAGCTGGGTGAGTGGCTCAGCGATCGTGGCAAAATCTCTTAGAAATTTTCTATACCACGACGCCATGCCCAAGAAACTTCTCAGCTTCTCAGCGACTCAGTCGCGACAATGATGTCATAACTAAAGGCATACGGCTCAAGCTCCGGTCCAATTACTCGGTCTATGAGTCTTTAAAAGGACGCTCCTGCTTGGCTTAGTCCGAAAGGCATTCTTTTATACTAAATCAGGCCCATCAGAGGCACCGTAAATGCGGTAATGGGTCTTGATTCCGGCATCAAAGGAATCTGGTGGTATGCACTGCTCAAGTCAACCGTAAATATATATCTGGCTGACTGGAGCTTGTGCAGGATGTGATCGATAAATGGCAATGGATAAGCATCTGGTTTAGAAACGGTATTGACTTTTCTAAAGTCTAGGCTCATTCTATACTTGCCGCTACTCTTCTTCACCATCACGATTGGACTGGCCCAATCGCTCTCCGATGGCTCAATTATTCCGGCCTGGAGCAACTCCTTGACCTGGCGGTGCAACTCCTCTTCGATCTTTTTAGATACAGGATAATAATGCTTTTGCTTAATGGGCCGAGCTGAACCTACATCTATTTCATGCTCCACCCACTTAGTACACATAAGTATACTCTCTGGAGCCCTAAGAACTCGATCAAGCAACCGCTCAAGCTGCTCTCTCTCAGCTGACTCCATGTCAGCAAGTCCTATGGCGGAAACAGCTGTGACTTGCCTCTCGCTAAGCCCAGCCATTTCGAGATCAACATGCCTGTTTTCATCCTTGAAAAACAGTTGATTCTTGCAAGGATCTAAGATTGCCTTAAACAATCTCGTAAAGTTGATTCCGACATAACAGTCAGAGTCCAACTCGGGCATAATAGCCACCGTTACATCTTTTTGGATCCCTGCGATCTCGAAAGGTAAGTTAACATAGCCTACGATGGACGAGTAATGACCATTTGCCATTTTCGCCCGTTTGCCATAACTAGGCCGGAACTCTGCCCCATACAGTAGCGATCTGTAGTCCTACTGATCCCATCACAGTGCGTGCAAATAATGCTCGAATCCTGTTGCCACCAATGTGCACTTGGAGCCACCAACGGTCTTCGCTTTCATCAGGATTCGAGCATCCTTCTGTTGATCCCTCTGGCTGCTCAGAGATCCTCATACCTTCTGAGCAACTCTTATCATCCTCTTTGGCCGATTCAGAGGTCAT
Source organism: Megastigmus dorsalis (assembly GCA_900490025.1). Taxonomy (NCBI): domain Eukaryota; kingdom Metazoa; phylum Arthropoda; class Insecta; order Hymenoptera; family Megastigmidae; genus Megastigmus; species Megastigmus dorsalis. The sequence continues at coordinate 5,908 of UELU01098983.1, forward strand.
AGGCGGCGTTTTAGGAGCCGCAGTGACCTCTACTGTATGCTCCTTTTCTCGTTTTCCTTCACGTTTTTCGGATAATATCGTGCCGAATGCCCCGGCTGATCGCAAACAAAGCACGTAAATGGCTTGTTCACTCTCCGGGGGCTAGGTGGACGAGAACCGCCACCATGCTCTGTTCTAGAGCTTTTCTCCTTGGGAGAGCTCTGTTTGCTTTTGGACTTATAAAACCCCTGCCTTTTCTTGAAATCTCGCGGAAATTTGCTCCGCGAGCGATCCTTCATTTCTGCCCTCATAGCCTGAACTTTTTTCAGGATTTGAGCCAAGTCCGGCATACCTTGCAGCGCTTGACTCACTGCTGCTCCTTTCATCTCTGCTACTGCAGAGACGCTAGGCTTCACCTTCTGCGGCTTGACCATCCTCTTGTATGCCGCCTCCAGCATTACGGTGCCTCTCCTGCCGTAGATATGAGCTCCGCTTCTCTAGCCAGCTCCATGAGGGACTCTACGTCATGCGCCTCTGCGCGACGTACCATGCACTGGAGCTTTGTTAGCATGTTCCGGTGCATAATATCTAGCTGTGCCTCCAGCCTCGGGCCAGGAACTTGCTTTAATAGAATGACCTGCAAGCACGTGATAAAATCTCGTACAGGCTCATCCTGACCTTGCGTCCTCGCATTGGCCTCTGTTACCAGGCGCTGCTGAAAGCCTTTGTTTGTTCCGTACCATCTTTCAGCAGTTGCACAGAATTCAGCCCATGTTCTCAATTTGTCACGACCATTTTTGTACCAAATGGCCGCGACACCACTTCATAATTCTGACAGAGAGGATAGTAACTCCTCTTCTGTCAGATAGGCCAATATTCTGCACTCCTCAACTCTCGTCAATAATACGTCTATCTATCAATAATACTCTGGTCTTTATCACCAGAGAATCGAACTTGCCATTTTCTGACTATCTGGCCCACGTCTCTGTTCGATGAACGCAAATGAGAGCTATTCTCCTACAACGATCTGATATTGGATCTGAGCACATCCCCTGCACTCAGATCCATCGTTTCGGTGCCCATACGCTCGGGTCTATGGCTACCTGAGAGATTTCCCCTCCCCCAGGCTGCTCCTACTCTTCAAGCACCTGAAACTACTGAAGCCACTCTTGGCACCTGAGTATCCTTCAGGAGATTGCTATTTTCAGGATACTGAGTGTAAGTCTCCTGGAAATTTACATGTGCCCTTCTCTGGGCGATAGTATCGGCCTGCATCTCTTGACGCAGGCCAAATCCTGGCGTTATTGTCCCTGTCGCCCTTCTGCTTTCTAGCCTTGTGCTAGATGCAACTCTGCGACTTTGCTCCTCCTGGTGCAAATTAAACTCTGGCGCAGTAGGCCTTAATTTCCTTCTACTGCCGCTGTGTACCTCTTGCGTTACGGCCTGTACCGCTGTTTCTAGAACTGTGCAGCGTAGTGAGACGTCCCTTACACTCTCATTTAGCATCATTAGCTGCTGTTTGATGGAGATGGAATATATCCATCACATTCACCGGATTTTCCCGTTCTTGGATTGACGCTGGGTGTATCTCGTTTTCAACCCCAATCCTCCTTGCTGCCTCATTCTGACCAGCCACTGAGTTCGTTTGTGGCAGCCTTCTTTGCTGCTCACAATCCTCTTGCTCCTCATCTACGGAGCTCTCTTCATGGAGCTCGGAGTTATGATGTACAACTGCTGTAACATTCATATCTCCTTTTTTTCGAGACTTGCTCAGTGCATACAACTGAGCTTCTCCTTTTTCATCCCATTCTCTCAAAACAGGATCTTTTGCCAGAAGCTGTACTGGATGCGTAATATCATGACTTGCATCGTTGTCATCGATAGTCGTCCTTGACACTTCAGAGCAGCTCCTCTCGCTGCATCTGGGCCTTTATCTCGTCTGTCCCGTGTGTGGGTTCCAAATCGGCTGCTGAGTACTCATCCAACAGCCACTTCTACAGACGATTCTTCTTAACGAATTGCAAGCCCTCGCGGCTTAGCTGCAACGCAGATAGAGCTTCCTCCAGCTCTTCTCCCTCCATACTGTAGGTCCAGCCTTCTAGTGCTCTCTACGTTGTATCAGCCATTTCAATGAGATTTTACCCGAGGAACGTGTTCAATTCCCAAAAATCTGCGTTCGAAACTCTCTCTGGAGTTCGAACTTTACTAACAAGGACGATCTCCCAACCCGACCTCACCGATTTCAATAATCTTTTGATATGTTGTAGTTCATAAAAAACAAGAGACACGTGTTTTTTTTTATCGGCGGAAAAACACTTTGAGCGGAAAACACTTCGCCCTCGAAATCCACCCCCAAAAATGGATTTTGCAATATATCTAAGGTTCTAATTGATATTTTACAATGAAACCAATTTCATTTCACTTCTCATATAAATACGGAACTAGCGCATGCAGTTCCGACCATAAGGGCTGCAACCCTTATTTTTTTTATTGAAAATTCTACCCTTTTTGTGACTATTTTTATGAAAAAAACATTTAAATTGAGCCAAAAAAAGTAGAAAAAAATATTATTGAAGATTGAATACAAAAATGAAGTTGACCTGTTCGAGATTATTTTTCAAACCTTCCTCAAAATGGAAAAACAACCCCAAAAAATGTTTTTCGATATATTACAAGCTCTAGTGGATAATTTACTATGAATTACATTGCTCATTACTTCTATTGCACAAACACAAATTACACATGTAGTTCCGACCATGAAGGGTTGAAACCCTTATATTTTAAATCGAAATTTCTGCCTTTTTGTGCTTATTCTTATGAAAAAACAATCGAAATGAGACAAAAAAATTGATTGGTATTATATACAGGAAAGTTAAATTGTAGAGAAAAATATTAATTCAGGTAGGAAAATTAATTGTGAGTAAAATAAAAATTATAAATGAAAAAATTATAGAGTTCATAATTATTCAGATAGGAAAACCAATTGTGAGCAAGATAAAAATTATAAGTGAAAAAATTATAGAGTTCATAATTATAATCAATAAAAGCTTACTGTACATTTTCCAAAATTCAACGATTCTAATATAGAAATATAACAATAATTGTAAGATATTTTGTAGAAGAAATTCTGTCAATGATTTTGCGACGAACCTTTTTTTCGCGGTATAGAGATTTTTTTAATTCATTTTTGTTAATATTCGATTCATTTTGTTAATATTTTGTTATTTTGTTAAAATTTTGTTAATTGCCATTATAGATACTTGTGTGCGGGTGTGTGTGTTTGCAAAGATGAATATAGCTGTTCCATTGCGTGAAACTGCGTCGCATTCTTGTATGTATATGACAATATTATACGAATTTTATTAATATCTCACAATAAGCTGCTCTGACGGCATCCAGTTGTTTTCCAGTTTGCTAACAATGAGTAAGCCATTCTTTACTAGTAGCTACTAAAATGTTCTTGTTGTTGGACGTATTTTATCGACTTACTATTAAACAGACAGCAAAGTTTACTCGACGCAGACATTAATAAAAAAATAATTCATTATTTCATATTTCTTACCTGCTACGTAAGTAATTTTTTTATTTTAAGATTTTTTTTTTTAAGACAATCCACGAATTTCTAATTTTAGTTATTGAAAAAATTGAAAATATACTGATTGTGACGATTTATTAATTAAAAAAAAAATTATTAGTACTGTATGAATGATTTTTTCGATGCTTACTGATACATATTTAATTAAAACAAATAATAACTACCAATTGTATTGATTAACTAATTAATTAAAACAGTAAAAAATTCGAAATATTCTGTCCAATAACTTATTTTGCAAGAAGAATAATTTAGGGAATGAAGCTATTAATTATAATTATAGTAAATAATTATTTACCATGAACAAATAAATTATATTTCTCATTATGCATTTTATAGTTCTAGTATAAATAAAGTTTCTTCAAAACAAATTCATATGAAATAATCCATTTTTTAATTTGCAACTTATTGTTATTCTTACTGACTTTCATTAATATTGACATTATTTCGTAGTTTTATTTGTTTAATTACATATCAAGATAATTATTTATCGTTATTAACTCTCTAACGCCTGAACAGCATATTTTTTTATGAAGAGTTTGGCTTTAAATTTTTTTCCTAAAATACCTTTTCCATTACTTTCGATATTGCTCTTTTGAATGCCGCGGTTGAAATTTCTGAAAAGAGCTATAAACAATAAACATTTTGAGGTTATTTTTAAAAAGTCATGAATTTTCAGATAAAATTTATTTTGAAAGTATATTTTCTTCTTAAGAAAATAATATATGTTGTAACGGGGTCCAGGCTGGGGGATGCGCTCGGCCAGGGCGACTTGCCCTGGCGGGATGATGTGCTGCAGCTGTGTGGCAGCAGTGCTCCCTCGTTGCGGCGGGAGGTGCGGGCGGACTTTAGCCGCTTGTGCAATCGCACCTCCGTGCAATGCCGGGCCTTGCTAACAACGCCGAGAGATATCTCTCCCGGCTTTTCGTTGGAGAGAGACAGCTACTCTCCCTGTCTCTCTCACTCCTGGGAAACTCGCAGCTGGAAAGGTCCGCGAAATCGCGAAACCGTACGGCTTTTCCCGCCGTAAATGCCGGCCAGCTCGCCACGAACGGCGAGGGCGGTATTCGCACGAGCGGGGAAACGGGATACGAGCGAGGTCACGAAATGACACTCACTCAATTCGGTAGTAAGAAAAACAATGAAATATATTCAATAGAAAACTGACTCTAACAATCCAATTCAACAATTCAAATTCAAATATAATTTTAAACGCGACGAACGGGCCGAGTTCGCATACGCGCGCGCAGACGCTAAGTCGGAGCTGC
>UELU01098991.1:0-10689 GCA_900490025.1 Megastigmus dorsalis
GGCATGGTGCGCTCTCTCTCGCACTCGCATGCCCAGTATAGCGCTCTCTCTCTCGCGCCTATACTCGTGCCATAGCGCGCTCTCTCTCTCTCTCTCTCTCTCTACCGGCATATACTACCTACAGTGCGCGCCGTGCGCTGGGAGAGTTGGAGCCGAGAGAGAACGATAGCTCGTTCCCTCTCCACGCGCTCCACTCTCTCTCTCTGGCTGGCATCGACGCGGCGCGAGCCATCGCACGTCCGTCCGCCGTTACTGAGCGCGCTCTCTCTGTCTCTCTCGCCGCTCGACTCTCCCATATCGGCTGACAGGTGCGCGCTCTCTCTCTCGCACTCACGGCGCTCTGTCTACCGGCTCGTTGCCTCGGCGCCGCTGCTGCTGGTGCACGAGGTCGGTGCTAGTCGTCCACGAGGCTCGGCTAGCTTTTCCCCTTTTTTCCTTGTGACGGATTCACACCGTCACAACCTCTAACCGAATATTCGTCAGTTTACACTTGTTTGTGCAATTTCCTTGATTTAGTATCTCAACTAGATCAAGAGTTTCTACCAGTTACATGTGACGAAGGCGTGTATAGAATAGCCAGGCATATTATACTTGAAAATCCAAAAAAATTTGAAAAAATTATTTTAGTTTTAGGTAATTTTCATATAGTAAAAATATTACATGCATGTATAGGTAAATATGCTAAATAATACGGCGTAGAAAATATTTTTATTAAGACAGGATTGTTTGGTCTAAATGTCGTGGATCAAATCATGAGCGGAGCAAATTATGCCAGATGTGTAAGGGCATTTACTTACCTATCAGAGGCGTTAAGAAGATTACAAATTACAAAGTTTTTAAAAGAAAAGAATTTGGAAGATCATGCCGAGCAGATTGTAACAATAATGTTATTACAAGAGAGTTTCGAGACAACAAATTTTGAAGAATGCCAGTTTGTTTTAGATGATTTTGAAAAAATTGTTCATCATTATTATCGAAATTTCATGATTTCGTTCTTTTAAGATGTTCTGAGTCTCAGCTATTTAAATACTGGAATAATATTTTAATTTTGATTAGTTTAATGAATGACTTGATACGAGCTGATAGGATCGGTGACTGGAAATTACAAATCAAAACAATAAAAAAATTACAACCAATTTTGCACATTATGGACCGACCCAATTATTCTAGATGGTGTGGAATTTATCTAGAAGATATGCTTTCATTACATTTAAAAGCTCTTAAAGTATATTCGCAATTTTTAAAAGGTCGCTTTACGGTGAAGCGATCAGATGTTCACTTCGCATCAGTAGCTACAAATCAAGCCCTTGAGCAGACTATTAATCGCACTTCTAAAAGCACGTCTGGTATTATCGGACAAACAAAGAAAAAAGAAACTGTTGCTATATGGGACATTACGTATCACGAACTTTTAGCTATAAGTAATTGTTTCAACGAAATTACTTTAGTATCTAATCACGATCAAGAATTCATCACACATCACGAATTGTCTAATACTCACACAAAAGAGTCTGAAAGAGCAGTAGAAAAAATTATTAATTATCTTGAAGAAAAGAAAGCAAATCCGTTTTCTTCTGGGTCTCAGCAATTAAGAAATATCACAACGGAAGAAATTGTACAACCGGAAATCGCAGAAGAAATTTTAAATTTTATAAACAAAGGAATACAATTTTATAAAACCTTCAGAATTGAACGGTTTTGCAACTTGAGTAAATCTTTAACAGCGTCAATTACCCGTAGTAATCTCCCAAATTTCAAAAGTACAACATTCGAAAAAGTAAAATCAAAAAACATAAAAAAATCCACTGCAAACGAGATACAACGTATAATAGCTCTAGCTAATGAACGGAAGTACCCCATAAAACGACTTTTAAAGTATGATTTGACACATAAAAATCAATTGTTTGATGAAGATGGATTATTTACAAAGAAAGGCAATAAGAGTTTTTTAATAAGAGAATCGAATAAAAGTTATCAGAGAAAACAACAAATATCGAAAAAACCTATATTAAAACATGGAAAGGTTTAAGAACCTTCAATGATCTGGCTTTATTTTTCTGCAAATGCAAATGCAAATTTATTAAAAATAAATCGCTATTACAAGAGACAGCAAGAGTTGATTTTATATTTGACTCATATTTTGAAAATTCAATAAATTCAATGAATGGAATAAAATGTACATCTATCAACGTCGATCTTCAATTTATTCAAATACTACAAAGGAATGACATAGAAGAGGCCGATTTGAAAATAATGCTTCATATAATGCATGCAGCTAATCAAGGATATAAAAATGCTTATGTGATTTCATCTGACACCGACGCTATAGTGCTTGCAATATATTATTATTAGTATATATAGTATTATTTTAAATTATTTAAAGAAAATGGCTTAGAGGTATTAATATTTACTGATATAAATATAATATCTATTTTTTAATTATTTTCTACATATTTCTATCTTTTAATTGCAGAATCTTTAGATTCATGGAGGTATAGCTAAATATGCAAGAGATATACCACTTCACAATCTAGCAGAAGCTCATAAAAAAATTTGTTCCATTTTACCTGCACTTCATCATCTTATTGGCTCCGATTACACAAGTAGAGTTGGAACCAAAACTTCTGCGTTACACGGAAACCCAGAAAATTATTTACTAGGTTTTGGAACAGGTAAAATTTCAGACAAACTTTCTAAAAATTTAACCAATTTTTTTTATAATTTATTTACACGATTGGAAATTAACATAATTCTTTTCATACACTTTTCAGATTCTAATATTGAATACAATATCTCAATGGCTGAAAAATATTTAGTTAAAATCTATAAAAAAAAGAGCAAACTGTAAAACCTTTGATGAATTAAGAGTTTGGTCATATTATTATGACAATAACTCTCTCATAGACAATTTGCACCCTACAAGAACATCAATTAGACTGCACATATTACGAGCATTTTATATTGTTCACTATGAAATTAATATTTTTAACGCTAACGCAAAAGTATTGGATCTCACCTCATACGGATGGGAAAAAGTAGATAATTTGCTTCTTCCGGAGAAAGTACAAATTTTATTACCACCAGCAGATGCGCTAATTACGAAATGCGTATGTAAAGTATGCTCTAAAAAAAGTTGTCGGTGCATTGAAAACGAGATAGCTTGCTGTACTATAAACTGTAATAGAAACTAAAGAATAAAGGTTTTTTAAAATTTGTATATATATATTGTTTTAAAATTACCAATTTAATTTTTGTTTATTACTAAACTGTATATTTTCGTTCATGTTTGGCCCGCGCGCATCAAGCTCTCGAGCCAATTCAACTTCAACATCAAATTTTTCGAAAGTTTATTGGAAGAAATATAAGAGCAATGTACAAACGTATTCCTTAGGACTCAATATATCGGATTTATGCACTTTTGTGGCTTTTTTCTTAATTTAAATAGTCAAAAATAGCTTGCAAACAAATAAAGCACATACTTGTGACTATTATTTTAAAGATTAGATTGTTGCATTTGTCCAAAAACCATAATGTAAAGAATTTGTATGGTTTCATACGATAGTATAAAGCTTCTCCATTAAAACGAACTTTTATTTGTCGCAATATCTCACATAGAATACGAGATATACGGGAAACAGCAAGCGCGGCACCAGCAGGATAAAGAGCGCTTACCTCGACGCTTACCGCTTAAAATTCAATGATCACGAAATTGGCAATAACTTTAGTTCTAAATGAGATATATGAAATAAACTGAAACAAGCGCATTTATGATGAAAATACCAACAATTTAGTGTATTCAAAATGTAGCTTTTATCATTAAAATAGCTTTTATAGCGTTATAAACAAACTAATTTGATAATTTTTTACAAAAATTATAGCTTTTGGTACCGTATTTATTGTTTAACATAAAAATTTGTTTATTATTATTCTTTTCCTTGATAGACAAAATATTAACCTTTGAAATGAGAGTTTATAAGCTTAGAAATTTTAATTAGAACCGAAGATACAAGTAAAAGAGTGAGCGCGCAGAGCGAAAACGGGACCTTGTTACACTAAATTTGTAATAACTTTTGATCTATCCAAAATTTAAAAAAAAATCAAAATTGAGCAAATTGGCAATTAAAAAACAATCAAACTGACGTAAACTAGATTATAGTAGCTGTTAAACAACAACAGATATAGCGATTTAAACAATTAAATTGTTAATAACAATTAACCCGACCACTTTTCAGTCAATCACAAAGCAGATTCGTGTTCAGCTGGTTAAAATACATAAAAAAACACTTGGTGATGCCAGCGACCTCGACCTGCTACGAAATCCCTCGTACCCCCGGACTATGTAGATATACTATAGCCTGGGATTGTATATTTAAAAAAAAGCACCGTTTGCCCTATCCAGCTTTTTTCCTATGATTTGTATCATTATTTTACATTATGTACTAGTTTTCCAAAAAATGCTAAGAAAACTTGGTTCGCAATTGAACGAAACGTCTCTGGTCATAGGTTCTCAGTACAGGCTTTCAATGTTAAAGTAGGCAATTTCGAGGCTCAATATCTCCAAATTTCATGCCGCTTACGGGTTCCAGATTTTAACCACATATAAAGTATACTTAAAGTAAGAAATAGAAAAATTTTTAGACATATTCTAAAAAATAAGGTTTTGAAGGGAACTACCTTAATCTGATCTTTAATGTTTCTTAACTTTTTTCTTCTTAATCTTTAATTTTACTTAACTGATTTTACAGTATTTTTGTTCGTTTTTTTACATAGTAAATTTAATATTAAAAGTATCTTTCTACACTTTAAGTAGACCCCAAAATGTTCTGAATCTCCAGACCTTAGCAAAACCAGATGGACGTGTCTTTATCAGATTAATTTGTGTTCAGAGTCCTGGCGCGTGCCGAACAGTGAGTAGCCGGGGGAAAGGAGCAATAGGTGTAATCAGTAATAAACAGTTAGAACAATTAATGAGTTTATTGCATTCAAAACGTAGGAATAATTACAAGCTAAAAATATGAGGTGTGTGTTTGCGCGCGACAAGTGTGGCCGTAGGTGACGATGGCTCACACCGAACTAACTGATTACGAAAACTCTCTCGTGAGAGCGCGGAAAATACCGTATTTAGTCTCGTCACGGAATACAATTGAAACGTATAGCATTTGACCCGGTTTGTATACATGAAAGTGGCCTAAACACCAGATTTTTTAATTATAAAAATTTAAGCTTTTACCTACTTAGATCTTTAATACTGTTCATTGCAAGATTTAATAGTTTTTATCAATAAATATTAAAATGATTACTATCGACTATTAAAATGATTGATTAAGTTTTCGATACAACATATGAAATAAATAAGCTATCCAGTATGTTTCAAAAAGGAAGCAACAATCAATTTTCGGTGTAAGCTAGCTCAGCTACCTGTTCAATTGTGCCTGCGTCCCGCCGCGCTCGGTACAAGTGTACGCGCGACCGCGAGCGACGAGTGCCACTCCCCACCTCTTCGTGCTGCTCCATTCCACCTTTCGCCGCCGGTTCTGCCGCCCGCCTGCTGATTGGCTCATCTTCCTAAGTTTCAACAATTAATAACTCGGAATTTACTTGTCGAATCGAAAAACGAGAAATATACATTGTTCTTAAAATTTTGTGATCTATCAAATGGTATATAGCCAGTGCAACTTACCCTTTTTTCTCTAGGTTGCAAAAAGTCGAATAACTCTGTTATTCGCTTTATTATATGTATATGTATAGATTTTAGGACACAATTATGCTGAGAGGAAGGTAGGAGTTAATAAATTAGACAATAAGGTAGTCTACTCAAGATTTAAATGTAAAAATAAGTTGCCTGTGTGGCCTTTATTCCTTTATTTATTTATTCAAGGACAAGTATAGCTTACAAAACTGAGTATACGTGTCAATATACGTAAAGTCGCTTTTATTGATTTACATAAATAAATTATGGTACTCGCGGCGCGGCACTACTAATACGCAATGGTTGTTTAAATTTTCTTCCTTACGCGACCGGATTGTTCAGTTGTTTATGGCCGCTTAGGTATTTCGACATAAGTCGAAATGGTCCTAAACTTGGGACGTTTCCCTTTTGCAAGGTAGTCCGTCCCTTCAAGGAGGTGTAATGCGCGTCGCGATCGCGATACCGTGTGAAGCTATGTTATGATAATTTACGTATAATCACTTGCGTAAGAAAAGCTACTCGTGGCAATCAAATTAGAAAACTTTGAAATACATTTGCAAAAACGCGAAAAAATTATTCAATACATGTGCAATACGCGAGGTAAGGGCTAGCGCCGGAAAATCGTATGAATTTTCCGACTGAGAATGTTTCTCCCTTAACAAGGATAGTCCGCTCCTGCCACTACGCTTACTTTATTTCCGGTGACGTAGTCGCTGTGGGTGGAGATGAAGATCTCTCCTAGATGCTCGAAACCGGTGTGGACACGTGGCCTCGTGTTTTCTCAAAACTTCCTTCCTTGTTTCTTTTCTCCTAGGCGATGCTGTCCTTTGAAGTGGTGTTCGGTTGTAGTCAGGTGAGTCAGTGTCGCATAATCCCCGCTTTCACCCTTTTATTGTCCTAATTCTTATCTTTTTGGCAGATAATCTCTATAGATGCTAGGATGCGCATTAGCATAATTCCTCAATTAGCCCTTTATTCTTTTGCGCACCGAGGCCACTTGCTAATTATCTTAATTTTTACTGATTTTTTTATTATATATGGAAAATAACTTAAATTTTGCTGAATTAGGCTTAAAACATATATAATATGATTGATCGGATTTTTTAAAATTATTTTATGGATATATTGTTTATAACAATTATGTTTATATGGCAAATAATAAGGAGTCTATGAGCCATTAAAAGGCGCTCGCTTCAACTCGTTCATAATCCTTCGTGTGTCTGAACATTCAATTTGAATTTTGCCAAGTATTTTTATTGGTCGTGAATAGTAAGACATCACTTTTACTGAAATTAGAACATTATTTTATTTGTAAGCTATTAAATAATCTTTTAATTTAAAGGCTATTGCTAAAGCATATTGTTCTAATTATAATTTTAATATTGGCATTGAAAAACTGAATAATTTTAAAATGTTTTTAATTTTAATATTTTAAAAAATGCTTAGTCGCAATGACTTCGACATATTTTATGACATTTGTAGATGAATAAGGTTAGGACGTTCTCCGGCAGATCGATTTCTTTAAACTCTGCATACAAACTAATTTTTTGATACGCGTCTCTGATTTCTGAGAAGTTTAGTATACGTTGCGGTATTAAAAATTAAAATATTTAATTTTAAGTTTGAGATTTCAACATGTTTAATATAACTATGCTTAGCATGTATTAAATACACATTTTTAATAATTTCAAAGCCAATTTTAGACAGAATTCTTTAATAAACTATTATGTCATACTAGACTTAAAAGGGAATAGATACGCCAAAAAAAATGATCAGTGCTTACTGCACTAACATCAAAGATACTGCAATATAAAAATATTCTATATATTTTTAATCATATGTATACTGTCCTACAGTTTATTCTTTTATATTTATTTCATTCTTACACTTATTTCTTATATTTTAGTATTTTTGTGTATTTCATAGATCATTATCAGTGGTACATAATTAATAGATTTTATTAATAATTATGGAGTTTAACAATTACTAGAGCTAACCTAGAAGGCGTTTAGACTTCCTGATTTAGATGCATGCGCACTACATGAGCCAATCATATAACGTTTATCTTGGATTCACAACATCCGGTCATCACTTTTTTATATAGGGATTTCTGCAAGCCTATAAATGACCTAACAGATCTACTTACGCTAGTTTCGGTGAGTCAATTTTTAAAAATAATTTGCAAGTCTTAAAATTTTCTTTACTTCTATTTACATTTATTGTATAATGCAATAAATTAATTTATAGTTTTTGGTGCTGGAATATTTTTATAATATAATTTTCACGGTATTGTGCAATAAAACGAGTTTTACAAGGAATTTTTTTATAAAAGCGTTTACGTATGTTAAAATGTTGAATTGCATGCATTTAAGATAAAAATATGCTTCGGTACGTACAAGATATGATTATCAATTTGTGGAAAGTGATCCTTTTTGGATTTTCTGTACTATTAATAATATGTATAAAATCAATAATAATTAAAGAAACAATATTGTAAAGTTTTTTAATTAAGTTAAAAAAATTACTATAAATTTAAAAAATTTATGAAAACTATTATAATTGATCAATTTGAATATCCCATAAATTATATAAGGATATGAATCTCAGGTGCACAATGAAATATTTTTATTTTCACAAACAATTCTATTGCACTGATAAACTTACAAATTTCTAATGCAAACAATAGAACGTTGTGAAATTATGTGATAAATAGCCAAGTAACTCAATTTTTTTAATTCGCAAAAACACAATATAAATATTAATTTTTCGTTCATTATAATTTTATTAATGCAAATGCTAAGGTTAATATTAATTTATAGAGTTCATCAATTACATCAGCATTAATCTGCTGAGTTTAAGGACTATTTCCTTCAAGCTCAATATCTTCCTTGTTTACCATTAAGTTTATCAATGCTGAATAACAAATACATCTACCGCAGTCTCAATATAAGACCAAAATAAACTGAGTTTTAACTTGGGTGTGGTGCCTTATTAAGAATAGCGATGCCAGATAAGCTATCCAAGCTACTAAAGGTGTTAACCATTGTTAGACCCGTGTAAAAATCTAGAAGCAGCTGCGGCTACCGCGCGACTCGGCAGGGCAGCGTGGCGCGTACTCGTATATATAGGTAGGGCAGCGGGGATACGGTATACTGTAATTCTGTGGACTCCCCGCTGCCCTGCCGAGTCACGCGGCAGCCGCAGCCGCTTTTAGATTTTTACACGGGTCTAATTGTAAATAGGAGGTAACCGAATACCTAATAATTAATTCGAGGTCGTACATTACGAATAGTACCATTAGGAGAGTGCAAAGTTAACGGAAGATTGTTTAAAAATTGGCTAAACATTGAAATCGACTAAATTTAGCGGTAATTTTGCATTTATCTCGTATCCTGTTGGTGTGAGTGATCAAAATCTTAGTAATAAATCATAGAGACTGCATTTTCTAAAGTTCAACCAAACCAATTTTATATCAATTTACGTCACTTCCTGACGTAACTCTATTATTGCCTATATATATGTATATGATAAATAAATATTTATTTAATAATTTTTGGTAATGCTAGAAGGTGACAGAAAAATGGAGATTTAAGATTCTTATATGCTCCAATACTGAGCTAGTTTTATAGTTGCTGTATGTTGGCTGCCATGGCCGTGTTGCCCCGGCGCTAGTCGCGACTAATGTTTACGTGTGCGTTCGCGCGGTTTGCACAAAAGCAAAGATTAGTAAGTGAACGCCAGCTTCTCTGTGTCTCTCAGCATCTCTGCCGGTTTGTTACTCCAGTGAGAAAAATGTTTATTATCCGTTTCGGCACCGCGAGACTTGACAGCAGGTGAGCATTATTCTTATGTTAGGTTATGGGAGGTCGGATCTTCGGTTTGTATTTGCAAGTTATTAGAAAAACGCTTGTAAAATAATAATAAGCCTCAGCTTGCACACAATGCTTAATTATAACCAGCTCTATGGCGCGCATAACCGTATATTATTCAAAATTATAAATAAAAAAAGTTGCATGCAGAAAACGGCATTTCCATAATTTTGAGGTTAACTTTGAATGCATAAACACCGCTTACTAGTTCCAAAATCGTCTAAAAACGACTAATCATATCCACTTGAAATTGCACAGAACAATTTATTGTATTGAGACCTATGGCCATCAAGTTCAAGTATTCATTATTATCATAAATAGAAGAAGTTGTCGTCGAATCAAAAATTACGTTTATATCTTCGACCTCCTGTTGATACTAGAAGCAAATTTTTTTTCTTACTGCACGGCCCAAACTCACCTGTCATATCCTGTCCTAAGCTCCTTGGGTGCAGTGAAATGTTTCACAGCATTATTTACTTCAGCCCTCGATATTCTTCACTACACTAATACATTTTTGTTTTGCCAGTGCGAAGTGCTCCTGGAGATGACAACATCCCAAGTTGCTTCTTTTCTGCCATTTCAATGAGCGCGAGCCACTTTTCAGCAAAAAGAAGATGTTTCAGTGGAAATAAGCAGTTGGCTACTTATAATGTCCTGCTGGATCGAGAAACTTGAAAGCAGGTGAGCATTATTATTATGCTAGGGAAGGTCGGAATGCAATTATTAGAAAAATTATGAGAAAATTTGTGTATATCTGCACGGTCCCAACCTATCATATCCTTTGCTAAACTCCTTCTTTGCAGTGAAATACTTCACAGCATTATTTCCTTCAACCCTGGATACTTTTCACCGCACTAATAAAATTTTTTTTTGCCAGTGCGAAGTGCTCCTGGAGATGACAACATCCCAAGCCGCTTCTTTTCTGCCGTTCAAGCAAATGCGCGCCACTTCTCAGAAGGGAGTAGATGTTTCAGTGGAAATACGCAGTTGGCTGCTTATAATGTGCTGCTGGATCGAGAAACTTGAAAGCAGGTGAGCATTATTATTATGCTAGGGAAGGTCGGAATGCAATTATTAGAAAAATTATGAGAAAATTTGTGTATATCTGCACGATCCCAACCTGTCATATCC
>UELU01098992.1:0-11486 GCA_900490025.1 Megastigmus dorsalis
GAAAAGTTCATTCCTTCTAAGAAAGTAAAATATTTTGTCCTTTTTGCTAATTTAGTTCTCGAGATATAAGCGAAAAAGGAATTCCAACCTCAATACTATAGTTATAATAAAAATGTACGTCGATCGATAACGAAAAATGAATTCTCCTGTAAAACAGCAAAATATTTGTTCGATTCGGTCCTGCTCTAACAGATTCTGAGATGAATGCAAAAATCGAATTTCAACCTCAAAAGTGCGATTCTTAAGAAGTCTACTCATAAATATTGAAAAGTTCATTCCTTCTAAGAATGTAAAAAAATTTGTCCTTTTTGTTAATTTAGTTCTCGAGATATAAACGAAAAAAGAATTCTAACCTCAATAATATAGTTATAATAAAAATGTATGACAATCAATAAAAAAACGTGAATCCACTTGTGAGAAATGCTAAATATTTGTTCGTTTCGCTCTAGCCTTAACCAATTCCGAGATAAATGCAAAAATCGAATTCTAACCTCTTTAATACGATTCTTAAGAAGTCTAACCATAATTATTGAAAAGTTCATTCATCCTAGGAATGTCAAAAAATATGGGCCTTTTTGCTAAATGAGTTCTCGAGATATAAGCGAAAAAGGAATTCTAACCTCAAAAATATAGTTATAATAAGAATGTCCGTCGATCGATAACGAAAATTGAATTCTCCTGTCAGAAATGCAAAATATTTGTTCGTTTCGCTCTAGCTTTAACTGATTCCGAGATAAATGCGAGAATTTAATTCTAACCTTAAAAATTATATTTTTAAAGGTTTACTTACAAATATCGAAAACTCATTTCCTCCAGGGATGCAAAAAATTTGGTATTATTTGATGAAGCTGTTCTGGAGATATAAGTGAAAAAGGAATTCTAACCTCCAAATTTTCAGTTTTAATAAGGATTTATATCGATTAAAAACAAAAAGTGAATCCTCCTGTCAGAAATGTAAAAAGTTAATTTTATCCTTTCTAATGTACAAAATTTGATTTTGTACCTTTCAGAATTACAAATTTATATTTTTGTACTTATAAAAAGATTAATTTATAGATTTTGTGCTTTCTAAAGTTTATAATTTGATTTTTTTCTTTTCAAAGGTATAAAACTATGATTTTATACTTTTCAAAAGATTAATTTATTGATTTAGTCCTTTGAAAAGACTAATCTATTGAATTTGTCCTTTTAAAAGTACAAATTCTCAGATTTAGTCCTTTCTAAAGTTTAAATTGGTCAATTTGTACTTAATTGCGTCAATTTTTGTACTTTAGCATTTAGAGTGTAACAACTGACGTCACACTGTCCCGTAGCACGATTGTTTTGTTTATACTTAAAATGAGCTAATCTTAATTGTCTATTTACATAAAAATGTATGTTTTATTTATACAAACGATTAATTAATATGCAATTAAGATACTTTAATTGTTTAAACAAATACTACATAGTTTATGTAAATAGAAAATTATGATTATCTCAAGTATAAACAAAACAATCCGTCTACGGGTCGGTGTGACGCTATGGTCTCGCCATAGTAGAAAAAAAGCTTGGTAGAGTCTATTGTTATTAACTAAACAATTGATATTAATAAACATTCCGAACGGTGTGACGCATGGGTCAGCATCGGTAGAGAGTAGAGTAGAGTAGAATAAATTTTATTGAGGCCTCGGGGTGTGACCCCATATGGCCTAGTAGTATAACGTGTGACTTACATAGTAACCTTATAAACATAATAAAAACAAAAAGCATAATAAGAGTGCACGAAGAAGAGAAAAAACAATTGTAACAATAATAATGATAAAGAAAAAAATAAACTTCACAAAGTTGCTTTATGTGTCAAAAACAGTTTTAGCCTCTAATGCAATAAAAATAAAACTATAAAATATACGAATAAAAAGTAAAAGTAGTACACGAGTAGGGTGGGTTGCGGTACGCCAAGATGTTGAACGCCAAGGAGCCTATGAAGTCCTCCAGGAGCTTGGCGGCAGAGAGCTACCCTAAGCTAATGCGGTGCGGAGTGACATGTCGTCGGAACGGCATATGGCCACTGACGAAGCGCACACACGCATTAAGTGCACGCTGAATCTTGGTGCTGTGCGTTATGTCTAGATCGTGGTAGACAGCGCACGCATAGTCAAAGTATGGAAAAATAAGACTCTCAAATAGGTTCTTCTTCGTGAGAATAGATAGGGTGTATTTATAATGCTTGAGAGAACGAAGAGAAGAGTGCATCCGACGCAAAACTTGGTTCACGTGCGGGGCCCAGTTGAGAGTGAGGGTGATCAAGACACCAAGATTTTTAATTTGGGACGTGTAAGGTACTGGAACCTCGCGAATAGTGACTGTAGGGATGCCCCCGAAATCCAAGCGAGAAATGAAGGCTTCGCTACCCAAGAGCATAACCTTGAAATTCACGAGGTTAAGAGAGAGACAGTTTTCTGCAGCCCAGACGGCCACAGCCTCCGCATCGTGAGTAATCGCAGCGATGTCCTCGCGCAGTTCTGCAAGCGGAAACGAGTGATAGATCTGAGTGTCGTCGGCAAAAATCATATGGCGCGCGACATTCAGAACAGACGTCAAGTAATTGATAAAAACAATGGAGAGCAGCGGACCGAGGACACTTACCTGGGGGACACTGGCTAAGACCTTGAGCAAGCGGAAGTGCGGCCGCCCTCATCAATCATCGCCTGCAGGCGTTTATGGAAGTACATGTAAAACCACGCGAGGGCAGCGTCAGAGCACATAAGACGCACATGAGACAGAGAGAGAGAGAGAGAGAGAGAGAGAAGGGAGGGAGGGAGAGAAAGATGAGAGAGGAAGGGAGGGAGGGAGAGAGGGAGAGAGGGGGAGAGAGAGCGAGAGAGGAGAGGAAGAGGGGAGGAGGAAGGAAGAAAGAGAGGGAGGGAGTGAATTTGAATTAAACTTCTTTATTATCGACAAGGTCTATGCAGACTATCGCCGAATAAAAATACAATCAATAAGTAAGCAAACCTCAATAATTAATTTATTCTTCAAGAAATACTCAAAAATGGTACACTTAAAACTATCTAGCGATGGTTTCACTTTAATCTTGAACGGTAATGAGTCTCACAGCTTCATTGCCTGATAGCTGAACGAGTACTCATATGTTATCGTAGTAGGAGTAGGCAAATTGAAGGAAGAAGATACCGAAACTGTGGTGGTAGTTCGTTCGGACCATCTTATGTCAGCAACAAGCTTGGGAAAGAACGGCAATAGATAGCTGGGCCTTCCAGTAGTTAGGACCTTGTACGTCATTACGGCAGCAAAATATCTACGCCTATCACTAACGAAAAGTCATTGCAAACGCTCAAACCATGGCTCAAGCTTGGCATCCTTCCATAATCTGAAGATAAACTGAACCAGATGGTACTGGAGCCTTTGCAATTTGTTGTTTAGATAGTCCGTCAGGTCAGTATACGCTAAACAGCAGTAATCCAAGTATGGAAAGATAAACGTGGTAATCAATTGTTTTTTTAATGAAGATGAAAGGAAATGGGCTCGGAATCTCAGCCTGTCTAGTTCATCATGCATTCTGGAGATTATTTGTGAAACATGGGCATTCCAGCAAAGGTTTGAAGTGATCGTCAAACCCAAATTTTTGACATGGTTCGTCTTAACGTATCGACGGTTCAAGGAGAAATGATCAGCTATGCTATTATCGCGCGTTTATATTAAGATTGATCTATACCGTTACGCTCAGGCGTCGATGTATAGAAAATTTGTTAGAGAATGAGTCTCGGGTGCAGTTTTAAGCAGACTAATGAAATATTTTGTTACTATTATTTTTATACCAATTTAGACAGTTAAATATAACTTAAATTAAAGGTTGGGTAAGGATAAGGTAACAATGAAATAATGACAGCAGGTTTATCTCTTACTATAAAATAATCGTAATAAAATAATTTCTATCGCATCGCCGCTCTCTGTAGTACATACAAAAAAAACTACCATCAATATAGTGTAATCAACTCAATCCTCATGTTTCGTGGGTATTTCTCCTCTCGCGACATGAGAATATTTATCGAAATTTTGACGTGTTTGTATGTCTATATATAGCGGCTGAATTCTGGCCCTTTTTTTATATGTATTTGTATATCGATATACATGGAATAGGTTTGTATCGGGAAGAAATTTGTACATATTTTTTCGTATATATATATATATATATATATTGTAGCGTGTGAACCACTTAATAAATTGTCGTTAAACTATGAATTTAAAAAAAGAAAACTAAGGCATCGCGAAAGGAAAACCGAGTCCAAATCATACGCTGAGTAACTAGTGTACCATGCGAGGTGAAGAGGTAGCAGCGCAACACAGCAGGAGCAGCTATACGAGAGTTATCTCTCACGAGATACACCATTGCGCGAGTTATATGAGCACCCAGTGTCACTGAACAGTCGTCGTTCATTCGCCTTATCGCCTGAATTGTAACAGAGATACTATGGACAAAACAAAATGCGATATGCATCTACACCTGGTGACAGAGGAAGGAGCGAAGAAAATGAAAAATCCACTTAAAGAACATGACAATATACAGGGCGTCCCTGTATCTATACCGCACAAGGATCCACCGGATAGAGGAGAAAATTCTAAGACATGTGTAACTTTTCCGTTTGCCGATTAAATGCATAATTTTGGAGTTATAGGCAATTGAAAATTTAGAAAATCAACCAATCAGCTCCCACCGCCGTTACCGCGCCGGCGACAGAGGAGAGAGTAGGCGAGGCTTCCGCGCTACGGCAAATGCACCGACGAACGGGAAGGAGAGCACGCCTAACCTTCCCTGCTCTACTTGTTTAGCTGAAAACATAGACGCTCACTGCGTTGTCCAAGTCTTCGGACGGGCAAGCGGCTAAGCACTATAAGTATACCTATAGGTATTGCATGTGTTCGTCCGCTGTCTTCGCACACGTGACACGTAACGCGGGCTTGTATTGGTCGCGTATAACTCCAAAATTATGCATTTAATCGGAAAACGAAAAAGTTACGTATGTCTTAGAATTTTCTCCTCTATCCGGTGGATCCTTGTGCGGTATAGATACAGGACGTATTGGCTAAAGGCACTCTCTGTTGGGCATCCAAGCTGTAAAGATGTGCATAAATAAAAAGGAATCTTAGACTATTTATCATCTTAATTTTATTGTGTGTGCATGTGAGTGTATTCCATCACCTTTGATCGGGCTATCTCACAACTACAAACTTAACTACGGAATTTTGGATTCTCCTCCAACTTATAGGTCGGAAATCTCTGGCGAACGAAGCAGCTGGTGATTTAACCCCATCGTCGCAGTTCACACGTCGAGCTTGGAGTTCACCTACGTATTGGGTCAATAGAAATCTTCAAAGAAGAAAAGTAAGTCTTTGAAATTTCCTACATAATTCCTATTTATTCCTACAAATACAATTGATCGATTTGACGCGCTATGGCTCAAATTACTATGGAACAGTTCAAATTAAGACTGTCTATCTGGCGAAACGCGATTCCCATATATGAAGGAGGAACAAGATTTCTATCTCATTTTTTACAATAAGGCAATAAATTTGTCGAAACTTTAGGCACAACCGATAAAGTGCTAAATGAATCATTATTTGCTCTTATTAAAGCCAGAATTCAAGCAGACGCGTTAGATCTTATCGTTGCTAATAAGCCCGTAACTTGGATAGATTGCAAAAGATTACTTATAAGTAGATATAGTAATCCAAGTTCAGAAGAACTACTATTTAATAGACTGAACACGTGCTATCAAACATCAAAAAAAGATTATGAAAAGTACGTAGATGAAATAAAATCAAAGAGCATATACAATTAAACACTCAAGATGCTCAAATAATCAGAACAAAAAATTCTTTCTATGAAAATGTAGCAAAAAATGTATTTATGAACGGCATTAAAGAACCATATCATTCATATCTAATACACTTTGATTTAAATTCCATCGAAGACTGCTTACAAAAATGTCAAAAATACAATGATAGTGACAAAGAGAAAACAAGCCGAGAACTAATGCATATGGTACAAGCGTAAACCCGAAAAACACAAATCCGATTAATTTGTTCGAAGCTCCTAAAAATGTGAGTCCGTTTCAACAACGTCAGGTCGCCCAAGCGTCATTCACACCGATGAATTTCGGAACAAACAATAGCAATTTCGTACGAAATAATAATCAGCCACCAAATCAAAATAATCAACCTGCGCCTACACGAATGTTCATCAGTACAAGAAATACGTATATGCCGAATTTCGCCAATAGACCGAACTTCACACCCAGATCGAACAACAATAATAATTTTGCACCGAGAAGAAATAATATTTTCAGAAGCACCGGACCTGCGCATTTTATTTCGGAAGAATTACAAAACCAACAGAACGAACAAGAAGAAGCTAATTATCAAGAAGAATCAGTAGAGAATTATGCAAACTAAGGGACCGCTAGCAATGAAGTGGAAGAAATCGACTATGAAAATTTTTGGCAAGACCCCGATTCAAACAACGAGACGTAATAAATTTAAATAATATCGGAAATCCACCCGAATTACCAGATCTAGTGACTACAAATCCACCATTAAAATACTTATCGATTCCGGAGCTTCATCATCTATAATCAATCCCAAAATTGCGAATCAATTATTTTCTGAATATATTTTTCCGTATAATTTCGAAGTTAGATCTATGCATAAATTAACGAAAGGCACACTCGCTCTTAAATTTCCAATCTTACAAGAATTTGGAGACTATACACAAATTACTTTTCTTATAGCATCTTGGCACTCAACTTACGATTGCCTTATTGGACATAAATATTTACAAAAATTAGAAGCAAATATAAATTACAAAACTCAAATATTTAGTACTCGGAAATTCGAAATAAATTGCTGAATGAATATTCCAGATAAATGCAAGACCAATCAAGTGAATCATTATAAAGAATTAACATCGCAAATAAGGACTGAACATATGAACGACGAAGAGAAACATAAGCTTGTCTCGTTGTGTGGACAGTATTCGGACTGCTTTTATTACGAAGAAGATAAATTATCAACAACAAATGCTGTCTCACGTAACATCAGAACAAAAAAAGATCGTCCTATCTATGTGAAAAGCTTTCGCTACCCATATCAACTAAAGCAAAAGATACAGGAACAAATAAGAAAATTATTACAAGACGAAATAATTCGCCCGAGTAATTCACCTTATTCTTCACCTGTTGGGATTGTGAAAAAAAAACTGATGCAAGCGGACGACAGAAATGGCGAATGGTGATTGATTACCGAAAATGAAATGATGTCACTATAGAAGATAAATATCCACTTCCGCGGAAGGATGATATTTTAGAAAATTTAGGTAAATGTTTTTGTTTTACTACATTGGATTTAGCTCAAGGATTTCATCAGGTTCCCTCAGACAAAGACTCCGTAGAAAAAACAGCTTCTACGGTAGAAAATGGTCATTATGAATATATTCGAATGCCCTTTGGTTTAAAAAATGCAGCAGCAACATTTCAAAGAATGATGGACAAAATATTAAGAAAATACTTGCACAAATTTTGCTTTGCTTATATGGACGATATAGTAATATTTTCTAAATCGCTGCATGACCATTTGCAACATTTGAAACGTATATTTGAGGAATTAAGAACATATGACTTGAAAATACAATTGAATAAAAGTGAATTTTTACGGGAGGATGTCCCATTTTTAGGACATATCGCCGGTGCTTATGAAAAAAAACCGAGAAAAATTGGTATGAAGAAAAACCTTTTTAAAGAAAGTAGTGAAAAATAATCATTTCCGTACAATGCTGTGAAAAAGAACATGTCTCAGTAAAACGCTATGAAAAAAAAATACATTTCGGTAAACACTGAGAGAAAAACCTTATTCGTTAATACGCTGTAAAAAAAACGCTACTCATGAAAACGCTGTGAAAAAAAAATCATATCAATGAAAAGCCATGAAGAAAACCTTATTTGTATCAGCGCTGTGAAAAAACATCATATTTCTGAAAATGCCGCGAAAAAAAAACTTGTTTGTGAAAAAGTTTGGCAAAAAATTTATTTCAATTATTAAACTCAAAAGAAAATACATGTTATTATGTATTTTAATACAACAAAAGTACACACATATTATTATAAAATTTAAGGCTACTATGCAGAGAACTTTAGATATATAAAAAGTAACTATTCCATTAATTTGTTGTAGAAGTCATGGCATTTCGCCGGAATCCACAAATTTTCGATCATTTTTGCAAAATGTTTTTTTTTTAAGTCCGGTAGATCAATCTTATGTTCATACGCTTTTGGAAGAACATAATTTCTTATCATTTTGAAGTAATTAATATTATTTTTCAGAATTTTTGGTTTAACATAATTATCTCTAAAATCGTATTTTACTGATACGTTTATTTGGCCGTTTGAAGGATCGATGACCAATTCCCTCACCCTTTTTGTTCCCACATTATTCCAATTAAATTTTCTAGCGATTTTACTGAAATCCAATATGTCACTTTGTTTAATTTGCTTGACGATTTAAGGTTTACTGAAGCACGCTTCTTCCATATATTGGGCCCATTGGTCTTCAGAAAAAACTTCTCTGTGTTTCGTGAAAGATTCGATTGCGCTGTGCATAGAATCCCCCGCACTTTGTGTGTGACCAACTTCCAAGAATCTGTAAATTAACGAATGATATAAACGTTTACTCTTGCATTATATATAAAAAAACGTTAAAAAGTATGATTATAAATAATGAAAAAAGGGCGAAAAATAGATAATTTTTCTAAAGAGCGCTAAAGAACGCATTATAAATTCAAAATATTTGAACGTGCTTTGTATTTAAATATAACTAAAATAATAACTTTAAAAACGATTAGAAGTAAAATAAAAATTTTCGACCAATTTTATTGCCTGCAACTCAGTATAGTAAATAAAAATGTCTGTTACCTGTGAATAATCTTCACGTCATGCAAAACTACCACCATGACATACATCGTGAACACATTCTGGTTTTTATTTTGGCCAGAACAGTTGTCACAAAATGATCTTCTTTCCCGCAGTTGTTCTCTTTTTAATAGTATTCCTTGAATATGATTCATCAGCATAGACGCTACTTCGTTGGAACCTCTATAGGCTGTTGTTTCGTTTCAAATATTACACGTACCCTGGTGAGTTACTAGATCATAAAACGTCAAATTCATCACTACAAGTTTGGACAAATAATATAAATTTGAAACTTCACATTTTGGTGTCGTTAATTCCTTTTTCGAAGTCGAAGTGTAAACAGCTATTGATGAATCTGAATTCGCTTTTTCTATAGATTCATTCATGAGCTTGCGAACAATTTTCTTATTTTTCAAATGCTCTTCTCTCTCTTCTTTTAAAAGTAGTTTTTGCTCATCTGTTGAATGCTGATATTGATGACAAAAGGCACACCTGCATTAAAAGTACAATAAATGTAGAAATACTTATTTTTTCAAAAACATTAAAATTTTTTAAGGACATGTTAAAATTGATTCGTACTTATCTTTTTTGGGGTTATGAAAACCAATATTAAAGTTTTCATTGAAGACCTTAGTATAATATTGTCGAGAAATGTAGATATTAGTTATTTCAGCATTCTTTAAATCTTCGAGCAACATTCTGTGCATTTTAGAAATATTTAAACCCGATGGCAAATAATTTTTTTTTTGCTATCTGCTCTCACATAATGTGACTCAACCACGGGAAATCTTTTGAAGGGAGCGATCCCAAAGCGGAGCGGCCTAGCACCAAGGACAGCGACCCCGACAGCGACACACGGGCCGGAGCTCACGGCGCTATTAGACGCTATCACCACCGGACCAGCGACCAGAGTCCTCACCGCGACGGAGTTGAGAGAGCCTAGCCCCAAGACAGCGACGGTGGCATCGCCGCCCAAGCAAGCGAGGACGACCAGAGCAACACCAGAGAGACAACGGGAGGCAGCGCGCATGGCCAAGATGGTGCCCATCCAGGTCGCAGCAACCGAGCCCATGGCCTGGGACCTTGGGATGGAGGAAGAGGAGTGGGAGCGCGTGCGCACTAATGACCAGCGACGAACACAAGGCGACGAGGGAAGACGGGCCTGGGTCCCCATCGACGCCCCTTACCCCCACCTTCGACCCAGCGACGGAGTCCGGAGGAGGGCCTACAACCCTAGAAGCCATCTGGAGATGGACAATTACGTCTCCGCCACGGATTCCGGGTCATCCAGGAACCGCTCCCCGTCGCCACCTTTCGCACTGGTCCGCTCAGAACCAGTGGAGCAGCTGGACTTAGACCTGCCCGTCCGAACGACTGGGGTGATGTTCGGCGATTTGAGGCCGATCCCCACCGACGCCGCGTTCGACCCGCCGCCCCGGGCCTGCCTGAACTGCTGGAGGTTAGGTCACAACAAGGGCGCTTGTCCACGACCGGTCACGCACACCTACTGTGCGAACTGCGGGCGCCGAGGCGTGGATCTGGCGGCCTGCCCTAGGTGTAGCGAGGCCCCCACGCACTGGATCCACACCAGGTTCAATCGCGAGCCCAGGTCGATGCTGCCACGGGAGCACCCGCGTGCTCTCTACCGGCCCCAGGAAGAGGAAGAGGTGTTCGAGACGGCCCGGATCCGGTCGGTCCAGACCAGGGACACCGAGTTGGAAAGAGAGGCGGCCAGAGAGCCAAGATACCGGCACCAGCGCGATCGAACTCCCCCACCGAGCTACGACGAGGCGGTGTCGATGTCGTCTTCTCTCGGGAACGCCGTGACCGCAACACCACCGTCTCTCATGGCTCTGCCTCCGCCCTCCATAATGCCAGCCCCACCACTGCGACAAACCCGAGTGCCACCCGAACCGCACCCAACTACCACGACCAGAACTCCACCAGCGACGCACGAATGCCCGGAGCACGGAAGACCGCACATGGCGGATTGCAGAGCAAGGAGGGCGGCCATGCTATGGGAGCACGGACCTCTCTCACACGAGGGAGCAGCGGCAGTGGTCATCCAGGCCCTAATGTCCCCGGAACCAGCAACGTCGGAGGAAATCGTCGCACTCCTCAGCTCCTCTCCATGGCCAGGGCCGCCCACATAACCACTCCCGTACCCGGCACCATTGGCGCAAGTAGCCGCGATGGGATGGGATTCGCATTCCCGCCACCACCAACGCCAACCCCCATTCTGGAAAACAACTGGGCGCTGACGTTAGCGTCCCCTGCCCAGCCGACCCCGCCTGTGCAGCCAACCCCGCCTATCCACCCACCGACGGCCATCGCCGAATTGGACACCACCACGGACCGGCTACGCGAAACACATCACCTCCTGGAAAGGCTGGAGGGATTGCCGATCGAGACGCAGGACAGCATTCTGCGCTCGATATTCGGAAAAAGGGCACAGTAAGTGTAACCCGAACCCCCCCCCACCAGCGACACTAGCGACACTGAAAAAAGCGACAGATCTCCAGCGACATAGCG
>UELU01098994.1:0-11026 GCA_900490025.1 Megastigmus dorsalis
GTTCGAGTGATTTGAGCAATAAAAAATAATTGCTTTTTAGTATTTTAGTTAGATTAAAATCTCATTTTTTAAAACTTATTTAAGTTTCAAACAAGTTTCAGCATTTCAGTTATTATGCATCGTTTATTTATCAGTATTTTTGTACATTTCTTCCTAAGTATTATTTACTCTCTTGATTAGTGTATTAGTTTTAATATTAACTGTGTATTTCTACACTTTTGGTAGATTCTCTAAATTTTCTGGATCCTTAGACGTTAGCGACATCACATTTTTTTATTATGAAAATTTATGGTTATTCTTTAATGGTAGATCTTTAGTTCATTTTTTAATTCGATAAATTTTTTATATCAAATAAATATTAAAATAAGTAAACGCATCGCGGTGTGAGTTAGCGCTTCAATTGTCTTTGTCGCTTCGCGCTCGGTGCACGCGTACGCGCGACCGCGAGCGACGAGACGGGCGAGCGCACCTCCCCACCTCTTCGCGCTTCTCCTTTCTATCTTTCTCCGCCGCTTCTGCCGCCCGCTATAGCTGCCCGCTGATTAGCTCATCTTACAAACTTTTAATAATTAATATCTCGGAAACTACTTGTCAGATCGAAAAACGAGAGAGTTACGTCATTCTTAGAATTTCGCGATCTATCGAATGGTATATACCAAATGCGATGGTATTGAATCATCCTGTATATATATAAACTCATTTTATTTGCGAGGATTCCCATCCACTGCCCAGAGCTACGCTCATCACGCTGTTCAGAAATACAAAGTACCCTATCATTTAGTACCCCTGGTGGAACAGTATGTGTGAGTGTGGAGGGATATTCTAGGACCAACTAAAAACGGGGAGCTTTCTTTTTAATTTTCAAAAAAAGAAGGGCTAAAAAAATTTTTTTAGTGTTAAAATTTATGGTTAATAGATATTTTTTTTTATTTATTTTTTTTTATTTTCTTTTTAATTTTTGTTGAAAGTTATTTTTTCTACAAATTTCTCATATCAAAATTCTTTTTTGATAAAAATTTTTTCTGGAAAGAATTGATTTTTTTTCTAAGGTGAACTTCCCTAACATAAAAATAATATTTATGAATGAGGAGATTATTAAGAAAGAGCTAAAGTCTTCAAAATTTTTGTAGAACAGAAAACAGCAAAAGTTTGGAGGAAAAACGCAAAGGCATAAAATTATTGAATTTAGATCGAATTACACGGGTTTCAATGATTCCGGAAGTATATCATATGATAGGCGAGGATTTCTTATCGACCGTTGCACTAAATGCAGTAGAACGAGTCAGTAGGTTAGAAGAAATAAATGTAGAACGCGACAAAGAGTACGACTTGTCAGACGGTCATGATGCAGTCAAAATACAAATAGAGCGAGTAGATTCGGTCGTCAACCAGTTGTGGAGAAGAATAGAAGATTTGGAAAACAGCGTCATTTTCCTGGCAAAGGAAAACATAGATTTAAAAAAATGCAACGAAATCCTGCGGCTGCAGATGAGAGAGGAGCAATTAAAATTAATAGGAGGGTATTACTCATTGAGTGCGCCATGGAGGCCGTATGCTCCAGTATGAGTAAACTCTCACTGATAGATTAGAAAATAAAATATTAATAAATTGAATCTTAAAAATAAAAAAAAACTTCTTCGATAGTAGAATTAGATAGTCTCCGTAATTCTGTGTTTCTTTAATAAATCAATTTAGGCTTACGTTAAAAAATTAAAATGTTGGGGCGAGCGAAGAGAACTCGGGCGCGAAGCACTGGACGAAGAATTGGGACAAGGAGTAGTCAGGTGAACGTGCCATTCCCGACTCACTCGAGTACAAATCCAGTGAATAATGCATTAAATATGTCCGGAATTGCACCTTTAATGAATAATGGTGAAAAGTGAGCAATATTAAGGTGTGGTAGTATAAGCAGAGAGAGCAAGGGTTATAAAGACACAAGATGTAGAATATGTAAGCAGAAAACGGGAACAATAGAGCACATTTGGAACTGTAAAATTGCAAAGGGCGAGATATAAAAAGAATGGGTAAAAGAAGTAGAAAAATGGGGTTTACAAGGCAGTGAAGGAAAACTAAAAAAAAAGTCATAAATATATTAAAGGGAGAAGTCGTAGAGGAGATATGCTACTATAGCAAAGAGTTCGAAAAAATGGTAAGGTCGAAGTCGAACGAAAAGGGAAAAGATGAAATGTAGCGATACATATAAAATAGAATAATAACTGTATAAGAAACAAAGTAAGGCAATGTGATTGTAACAGTAAGTAATTAATTGGTGATGTAAGGTAGAATATGGCTGACTATATAAAAATGCGGGGTACACGGGATTGTCGTGTAAAGAAGGTAGAAACGTAAAAAGATTGTAAAAATCTGTACATGGCAAAAAATTGATAAATAAATAAAAGGGTATAATATTCAATTTCGTAGATCTATATTCATAAAATAAAAAAATGGTAAAATGATTAATTTTTCGTTAATAAATTGAATAGGCTAATAATTTTTCATGTACAAACCTTTTTTTCACCATTTGTGTATATATATATATATATACAGGGTACATGTATATATATACAGGGTGTAAACCCACGGAATAATAGGTTCTACGGCATCGGATAGAGCAGAAAATTCTAAAAAGAAAATCGTTATAAAATTTTTCGATCCGATCAGTACTCATTGAGTAATCATCGATTGAAAATTACCCAAGCGGGCCAATCAGGAGAGAGCTACAGCGGCAGGCGAAGCGCCTGGCGGGCGGAGTAGGGCGGACATATTATTATTATTATTATTTATTATTATTATTATTTATTATTATTATTATTTGTATGTTCGGGTGGACTCCGAGTTGAGCCCCGATGCCTAGGCAAGTGCCCTCTGCATCCCCCATCATCCCTTAAGGCGCAAGTTACGTCCTTCGACCTTCACTAGCCCCCACTGGGATAATGTAGTGCCCTCAGTTCCCCGCCCTCTCCCGGTCAGGGTGGTTCCGACCATCGACCTTTATCAACATTGACCGGGAGAGTTTGGTTTCTTCAGGGCTATGGACTAGGTTGAGTGGTTAAAAATACGAAAGTGTCTATCACCGTCCTCAAGACTAGTTTTTGTATGAATTCATAATTACAGAAGTCTGTTCCCAACTTCTCTTTCCTACGATCCGATAAGGTCGGGCATTCACATAGAATATGTGTCGCGGTCTCCTTTATCGTACCGCACCACCTGCATGTTGCATTGACAGAAAGTCTCATCTTATGAAGATGATTTCTCAGATGGCAGTGACCTGTGATAATTTGTGTTAGTAGTCTGGCTTCAGCTCTGCCGAGACCCCGCATCTGCTGGGACCAGTCCAGCCCGACGTTGGGCTCGATCAGAGCCTTCGCCTGCTTGCACCCTTTTGTTCTGCGCCATTCCATGGTGTGATGTTCGCTCACCCATCCAGAAACCACTTCCTTGAAGTTTTTATTCCCGAATGCCCTGAACCCAGTAGAGAGTGAGTTGCACCTCTTCAGCCAGGGCGTTCAGCGTCGAAATGCATTCCTACAGCAGCATGGATGACACCTTGGTACGTCCTAGCATAGCTAGAGCCGCCTTACTATCGGTGTGTATGCTGACACGGCCCTGCTCTTTGTCTTCTAGTGCTGCTTGTGCACAGCGTAGAATTTCCATTATTTCTGCCTGTAGAATGGTGCTGTATGTGCCCAATGGCATTACAACACCCTTCCCTGGGCGTCTCCGGTACACTCCCGCTCCCGACCTACCCTCTTTCGAGGCTCCGTCTGTGAACCAAGCCTTGCCGGTCGACGAAGCAGAGGTCCTATTTCGATGCCATTCTTCTCTGGATGGTATATTGATCCGATACTTCTTGTCAAAGATGTATCGGATTGGCATCTTGTCGGATCTTATACCCCATGCTGGGTGAGTTCCTTCGATGAATGGTAACATTGTGTGCTTACCTTTCTGTGTGCATCCATCGCAGACCCTAAGTCTACGAGATGCGTTGCAGGCTGCAGCCTTAATCGTAAGGTGGAATGGTTCCACCCCAGCGAGTGCTCCCAGAGCCATCGTGGGTGCCGTTTTCATAGCCCCCGTCGGGGCCTTAAGAATCAGTCTACGTAGGTGTTCCAGTTTAATCTGCGTGATCTTGAGTTCCGTTCTTCTCCACCATACCACCGACGCATAAGTTAGCCTGGATTTAAGTATGGCGTTAAAGATCCATAGAACCATTTTGAAACTGAGACCCCAGTTCGCACCTATCGCTGGTCTGCAAAACCTGAACGTGGCATTGAACTATCGGCTCTGTTCCTCCATCTGTGGTTTCCATAGCAGTTTCCTATCTAGGATATCCCCCAGGTATTTGGCCCGGTCTTTCAATATGACTTCCTGACCTTCCATGATTAGATTCCTTATTGGTCCAATTTTATACCTCCTGGTGAGAAGGACCACTTCGGTCTTATTCGGGTTTATAGAGAGTCCTTTATCTCTATACCACTTACTTAGAAAGTTAAGTGCGGTTTCCGTGAGGTTCAGAAGTGTATTCAAGAACTTTCCTCTGAATATTATGAGTACATCGTCAGCGTAGCCGCTAACACGGCATCCTAGTTCCGCAACGTGTCTCAGTCCACCGTCTACCAAGATGTTCCAGCAGGTCGGGGATAATACTCCCCCCTGCGGGCAACCTCTTTCGACTGTGCCTGTTAGGGAAACGTCACCTTTTGTGATCACTAGTTTCCTGTGCCGTAACAGATGTCGGATCCAATCTATCACAATTCCGGGGATCTCCTTCTCCTCCATCACAGCGCATATGCTGTCAGTGGTAGCGTTATTGAAGGCTCCCTCAATATCAATGAATTCCCCCACCGCATATCCACCTTCCTCTAGTTGCTCCTTGATTAGGGATACGGCCGGGTGTTAGGAATGTTAGATAGATTGGTCTGAAGTATTTCACTGTAGTGTAGCTTTCCTTTCCTCCCTTGGGGATGAATATTACTTTAGATGTACGCCAAGCCATGGGTACAAGCCCTCTAACCAGAAAAGCTCTAGCAAGCCTCACAAAGGGGCCGACGATCTCCTCCAGGCCCTCCCTAAGCAGGACAGGAAGTATCCCGTCCGCCCCCGGAGATTTGTAGGGCTCAAAGGATTCCATGGCCCACTTAACCTTCTCCGGAGAGACAATCTCGCGTGCGAGTCTCCAGTAGTCTAGATTAACGCCGCCGGTTAGCACCTGGTGTGTTTGATTGTCTCCCGCAAACTCCCCGTTCTTTATAATGCCCGGGAAGTTGGATTCAGCCAAGCAGGTCAGGATCACTTCGTCCGATGTCGAGAACTCTCCCGATGGGGCTTTTATGGCACTCAGTCACGCTTCTGGGTTACGGGCCAAAATCCTATTGAGTCTTACCGCTTCCTTTCCTGCTTCTATATCTGTACAAAAGTTTTTCCAGCTTTCACTTTAGCTGTCCTTACAAGTTTCCTGTAGTTGATTTGCGCTTCACGTCAACCTCTCCAGCTCTCTTCGGTGTTTCTACTACGAGCTAAGCTGAAGAGTGATCTAACTTTCTTCTTCATTTTTTCTAACCGGTTATTCCACCAGGGTACTTCATGACTGCTTTTGCCTTTTTTTGGTTGGCAGTTAGTCTCATAAGTTTCGATTATGCTTTCCTGCAGGCACTCTGCCGCTGCCGCTATCTCAGCCCTAGTATTGATTCTTTTTGAGAAGTCTTTGAGATTTCTTCTTAAATCATCCTTGTATACAGCCCAGTTGGTAAGTCTTGAGTTCCTTATAATTATCTCCCTCGGGTTCAGCACGCCTGAAAGAGTATAATGAATTTGAGCATGATCAGAAAGAGAAGGATCTCCACCCACGCGCCAATCCCTTACGTATCTGATGATTTGTCGGGAGCAGAGCGTCATATCAATTACTTCCCTTCTTACCTTGTTAATGAAAGTTGGTTCATTACCTTGATTGATGATCTCCAAGTTGGTGCTGGCCAGGTACTCCAGAAGAACCCTGCCGCGGCTGTTGGTATCTGAGCTTCCCCACATCAGGTGATGCGAGTTGGCATCACATCCAACCACGAGAGATAGCGCTCTCTCCACACAGTACTTTACCAGATTGCTTACCTCTCTTGTTGGTACATCCTTTTCGTCATATGGAAGATAGGCGGACGCCATAACCACTGCCAGGTCCGCTGTACATAGATCCAGAAAAGTGGTTGTTTCTAGATCTTTGACCAAAATGCAGGCTCTTACTTTGCCTGGTTTTGGATCCTTCACAACTCTTCCGGTCCCTAGTCCTCTCACCTTATCTTTAACAAACCAAGGTTCTTGGATTAGTGATATACCTGTCTGCACCGCAGCCATACGTCTTGCTAGAATCGCAGAGGCGTCTTTGCTGTGCTGCAGATTGATCTACGCTATGAAGAGATTTGTGCAAGCCATTTAAATACAAAGTCCCTCCGATGCGCTATTGTAGTATCCCACTACCGATCCGGCAGGGTGTATTTAAACACCACCCTGTCGACTCGGTAGTAGGCCCTCTCTTCTAGTCCGGCTATCGCGCGGATGCCGGACTCGGGTACACCTAAAATGAGGTCCTCCTTCTTTGGGGACCGAGGTCACGACCCTCCAGTTTTCGGTTTTAAGAGAGGGGTTGGACCTCTTTAGCCTCGCCAGGATCACTTCCGGTTCTTCGGTCGCTTCCGGTATCCAGACAGTAAACCTGACGATTTTCTGAAGGAGTTCAACACTTTCCGTCTTCAGACCTGCACCCTCCCACGGTTGCAGGTCGCTTATTATTCCTACGAGCCAGTCTTTAGAGTACTGGTCCGCCGGAACCAAAATGATGCCCTCTCCCCGGAAGAAGAAGCCGTCGAACCTGGGCATCGGCACTTCAAGAGGCAACTTGTCCATTGCCTCCATCACCGCCTGCCTGAAGAGCCCAAACCTTTCTTGGGTTATGGACTCCTCAGGATACCCAACCTCGATGACCACCGTCGTCAGGGGGTTGGCCCTTTGTGCAGCCGAGAGTGCGCTGAGACACGTCTCTTTGGCTCTTTTAGGAAGCTTCTAACCCTCTGGTGGCGTGTCCAGCGGTCCTTAGGGCCGCTTTTTGCTGGCTGGGGTAGCAGCGTCGGAAGCGCTGGTGCTGGTCGTCCCAGCCACAGCTAACTTCTTCTCCTTCGGTCCCAGTCTCCTTTTTTTTCTTAGGTACCTCAGGTTCCCCATCCTTTTGAGGATGGTTCATACTGAGGCCGTGGGTTGAGGTAGTCGGTTACCCAGCCATTTCTGGATGGTTCACATAGACTTCCTCTGTTTCCATGTGGCTCGTCAGGAGGTTAGACTCATTATTAAGCAAGTGAAAAACTGATAATTCTTAAGTTGCATACCACATTAATAATTTAATTTAGTATTATTTCGCTGAAAAAATAGTGTAATTTATAAAATTATCTGAAATGTAGAGCAAAAATAACAAAAACCAATTCTTACACACCAAAAATCAATATTTTAGAAATTAATTTAATTCATAATGTTTGGGTATCTCAGATAAAAGGATAATGCATTTCATGAAACTTGACTATGCAAATTGTCGCTGTGAATCAACAATTCAAGTTATTATCAATACAGTACGCGGAAAATTTAATATTAGACTTCATTTTTTAAACATTAAAATTATTAGTTATGTCGACTGTACTCTACTATAAACTGACAAAGATCTTTCTATCGGTCTTACAGTCTAATCAATATTCATGGGCAACCAGATTGCCCTTATTTACAATCACCCCCGAAGAATCTGAAATAAACTTATATTTAACCCTGAAATAAACTTTTGGTAGTAAAGGACAATCTGACCACCCCCCACCACCCAAACATGCCCGACGTTTCGAGCCCGCTCCGGCTCCTTCTCAGGGACTGAAATGGAAAGCATGTTTAGCCTTCTTATATACCCATCCCTCTACCCATCCGTCCTCTCCCCACCACCAACCCCTTTACCAATTTCCCCTTACAACTTAAGTTAATAAAGAAGGATAAATGTTATCTAATTTACTCGACTCTATCATTAAATTAACATTATTTCGATTCCTTAGAATGTGGATACTCTCAAAACACTACCTCTTATATTTATTCCTAATTCCCTCTTCTAAAACCTCCACACTCCTGAAATCGAAAGAATGCAAACAATTCATACAATGTTCCTTTAACCCCGAAGTAAAATTTGTGCTCCGTAAACTATAGTGATGTTCATACATTCTTTTTTTCATATATCTACCCGTTTGGCCAATATAACATCCATTACAAAATTTAAAATTATAAAATTAATTATAGAGATTGTAATGGATGTTATATTGGCCAAACAGGTAGATATTTGAAAAACAGAATGTATGAACATCAATATAGTTTACGGAGCACAAATTTTACTTCGGGGTTAAAGGAACATTGTATGAATTGTTTGCATTCTTTCGATTTCGGGAGTGGAGGTTTTAGAAGAGGGGATTAGGAATAAATATAAGAGGGAGTGTTTTCAGAGTATCCCCATTCTAAGGAATCGAAATAGTGTTAATTTAATGATAGAGTCGAGTAAATTAGATAACATTTATCATTCTTTATTAATTTAAGTTGTGAGGGGAAATTGGTAAACGGGAGAGGGGGGTTGGTGGTGGAGAGAGGAGGGATGGGTAGAGGGATGGGTGTCTAAGGAGGCTAAACATGCTTTCCATTTCAGTCCCTGAGGAGGAGCCGGAGTGGGCTCGAAACGTCGGGCATGTTTGGGTGGTGGGGGGCGGTCAGTGTTTATTTCAGGGTTAATTGTAAGTTTATTTCAGATTCTTCGGGGGTGATTGTAAACAAGGGCAATCTGATTGCCCATGAATATTGATTAGATTGTAAGACCGATAGAAAGATCTTTGTCCGTTCATTTTTTAAACATAAAATTCTATTTTATGCCCTGCATGAAAAAATAATGCATTAAAATTTTTACCAGTGTTGTGATTTGAGCTGCTAGCGAGGCATTCCCGATTCTGGTGCGCAATTATCACAATCACCGGGCCTGAATCTCTGTGTCCATTGATGTAAAAATTCTTCTTTCTTTATGAAGTTCTGATTGCATTCAATGACCTTTGGATGCAGCAAACCCTCTCTAATTCTTATATCGCGACCAGGGTATAAAGATTACTATTAAAATATCGAGTTTATACTATTCCAAGCAGTATATCCATCAACTAATTTATTAAATGATAGCGAGCGAGAAATATGGAGAGAGATAGAGAGAGAGATAGAGAGAGAGAGAGAAATAGACTATTCTACATCTTTAGTTTTCATGAATTTTAAAAATTTTCAAGTCTCAATTGTTCCGAGCTACTTTAACTCAGCCAGAGTAAGAAATTTTCTTAAAAACCACGATACAAAAGTAAGCATAGATTTTAACGTCCAGTATCAAGAATACAATGAAATAAATCGAATTCTTAAAAGATAATAAAAACACCTCGAGAGTATGGCATTTCAGAGTATACAGAGATCGCTTAAAACAAACAAAAAGCTCGGCAAGAGATTAAACGGAGATTTAAATAACTGCAATTACTGTAACGCGAGAAAATGAATTTATTTTTAAAAAATATTTCGCTATTTTTGAATCAGCAAATTGAATAATATGACGAATACACATGGAGAGTCTGGCATATCATCGTTTTTGATTCTGAGTAGTTTTTTCTCGATGCATTATCACGTATCACTGTGCCATTAAAATAAACTTTCTATGAGAGAAATTACTCGTTCAAGGATTTTCAGGAAGTATCTTTGAATCAACAAGTTGATAAAATAACCAATACATTGGAACGAACATCTTGGAAGTATGGTTCTTCGTTGCCGCAGATGAGTAATGTCGAATATGCAGTTGGTTTTTCCAGCATATTCATTCAACAGTTAAGCTTAAATTTAAACTCCTGAAATCTCAAATCTGATAGCACGTGCTTCACTTTCCAGACTACTTTAGCATTTTTACCACCAATAAGATGAGTCAAATATCTTCCTATTTGAATCTTTTCTAATAAATTTCTTCTAGTTACCCTGCAGCCGTTTTAAAAAAGCTTTCTACTTACTTGTTATGTGTATATGTGCTATTGCAAAGCCGAATGTAGTAAAATACGCTCTTATCTGTATCGCTGTTTGACTCACTTACTAAACATTTTTATGCGCTTATTAAGTATGAAACTACTTCTACATAAGTTATCAATTTATACAAAAATGAACTAATTAAAATGCTAAAATGCCCTGGAGTGCCATAGATATTGATAATAAGATTATGATTATGCATTCCCACTGGCATTGGCGCTGCACTTTTTTCTAATTCTTAGAACTCGCGATGCACGGAGGACGACGCCCACTGTCTACTGTTCTCGATGCCATTACTATTGTACATCACGAGTATCAAGAATTAGGAAAAAGTGTAGTATTAATACCACGTAAAAGTGTATAAAGATATTCTTATTGGTAATGAATATTGCGCTCCAGTACGTTTGTACGTTTTGGCATGGCTATTATTTTATTTTTGTGTGACATATTGTTTAATGTTCTAGATTTTGGTTCCGCCCTCTTCTTAAGTGCATTAAAAGAAAATTTAATTCTGTAAAAATGACGACACAAAATGCATTATAAGTCTGTATTTCGCCATATTACGATTTCCTGTATGTACCTATTGCTACGACAGAAGTCTCTCTTATTATCAACTTTAGTAATATTTCTATCTACAATTTGATAAAATAACGTAAAAATTTCCTGAGTATGATGTTCCATTGATCTAGATTCTCTGTTCTTGCTTATGACAGAAATCTATAATTTGAAATATCAATTCAATTTCTTTTGCATACGTAATGAGTGTGCAAAGTGCTATATTTATACAAAACTAGTGCGATTACGCGAAATTGTACTTTATGCACTAACCTTACGATACTAGTGCGACAAATAGATTTTATTCTGGTTTGAACATTTGCACGCAAACGAGTGTGAAAACGTTAGACGAGTATGAAACCTATTTCACGCTCACGTATTG
>UELU01098995.1:0-17793 GCA_900490025.1 Megastigmus dorsalis
GAACAAAAATACTGACTTACACCTCGCACTAGGGGCAAGCAAGTGAGTTTCTGTTAACTTATTTTGTTTTGTCCCCTATACAATTTTAAAAGTGTGAGTGTATTTATTGGAGTGAGTGTGTATTGAATGACTGGGTTGAGTAAATGTTCTTTTTATTTTTAAATGTTTGTAAGATAGATATCGACTGCTTTGTAATTTTATTTATTTGTATTTTTAATCTAAGACGCTCTGTGATATTACTTATAAGGTTTGAGACATATTTTAAGACTGATTCTGAAACTGATCAAGTTATTATGCCTGTGATATCATAGAAAGACTGAATGCAATTTCCTATAAGACTGATAAAACGTAGTATTGTAAAAGTTATTATCTGAAATGTATTGTTATATTCAATTGTTATGTCATTTTTGTATACTTATACAAATAAAAGAATATCTCTTGAGAGAAAATTAGAGTTGCAATCGTCCCAGTTGGAGGGCCTGTACAATGATCGACTTATATTGCTCTTCGAAAACTCCATTTTAAAGGACTCAATAAACACAATGTTGCTCCAGATATCGACCATGGTTGACGATGCCTCGCCCTCGAATAAGAAATTAATGAATACTAATATCAATTTAATTAATCAACCCAAGACTGGTAGCGCGGCTGTGACTACCGCCTGACTACAGCGGGACTCTGCTGGCGGGGAGAAAGAGAGGGGATTGAGAGCGGGCTTTCTCAATGTGAATTCCCGCAGAGCTCATATTGGGAAAATCCGTCAATTTCTTAGCAATAATCCGTTCTACCACCTGTTCGGGATCGTCGAGTCGTGGCTTGGCCCGGTCGTCGATGATAGACTCATTCAGATCGATGGATTTAGTGTTTTGCGTCAAGATCGAAATGTAAATGGTGATAGTGTTACCCTGTGTGTTCGTAATGATTACAAGATTGAAGTTCTTGGAAATTCTAGTAGCACAGGATCTGGCAAACCAGGTATTCCTAAATTTATTTTCTGTGAGATTCAAAAGGGCAGCATTCCACCAATCCTTGTGGGCGTTATTTATCGCCCACCTAAAACAGCTTTTACTAGTGATCCTGATTTCCTCAGTACTCTGAGAGACCTTAATGGTAACTGTTATTGACTACTGGTGATTCGGAGTTCATTCAGCGATTAGCTGACGAGCTCTCAGTGAAGATCATCCAGCACGGCCCGACGCATCATACTGATACATCTCATACATGGATTGACGTAATGCTTGTAGACGATAACGACATGGTACTCGACTGTGGGAATAGTCTGGCGCCTTTTCGTAGAAGGCACAATATCATTGATGCTACCATTGATATTCATGTTTTGTCTCCTCCGAAAGAGACTTTCAGCTTTCGAAGCTACAGTAAGATAAACCCGACTGAGCTCAATGAGTTTTTGTGTCGCTGCGATTGGTCGACTTTTTCCACAAATACTTTAGAGTCTGACTTTGACATTAATGAGGCGTTTGAATATCTGAGCATCAATCTATTGGAGGCTATTAATGAATTAGCTCCTTTGAAAACTGTAACTCCTCGAAGAGGGAAAGCCCCACGGGTTGGCGCGAAGATCCATCTACTCATCAACAAACGTGACGCTACACATAGACAGTACAAAAGAACCGGGAGTGCCGTGCTTCTGGATAATTTCTTCATTTACGTAACGAGGTCGAGATGCATATGGATGAAAAGCGTACCTCCTATCTTAGTAATCAGCTCTCTGACGCTCTTAATCATAGGAAAGATATTTGGAGGGAAATGCTTAATCTCGGCCTCTTGCCTAAAAGCAAAGAGGAGTTGCATCGTTTCGCAGTCGCACTCAAAGAGAATATAGATAATATAATGGATATTATACCGTCCGCATCTGATGATAGTTTTTCTTTTCAACCCGTTTCATTCCCAGATGTAGTTCTCGCCATATCTCATTTTTCATCACAGGCGAGGGGTGTGGATGATATACCACAGAGTGTTGTAGTGAAGTCCCTGCCAGTGTTGGGGAATTATATAGTTCGTTTATTCAACTCCTCCTTTGCTGAGGTGGTCTTTCCGGGCGCCTTGAGGAAGGCACATTCAGTGGCCTCAAAAAAGATTTCCACCCCATCTTTAGCTTCTGACTGTCGTCCTATTGTCTAACTGTGCTTCCATTCCAAGGTACTCGATAAGATTGCACACTCCCAAATCGCCAACTATCTCTCCAGGACCGGCATTCTCGATCCTTTTCAGGCAGGGTTCAGACAGCCCTGCTTAAATTGACTGACGACATTCGTATAGGCATTGATCGAAGGATGATCACCTTGCTGTTGCTCTTCGACTTCAGCAAGGCATTCGACACCATCTCTCCTTCGAGACTGTTGAACAAACTGCGCGAGCTCGGGTTTTCGAGGTGCGCACTTCTGTGGATTAAATCCTGTGGAGTAAAAATGGTTCTTCTTCATGGGTTGAGACAAATTTAGGTGTACCGCAAGGGTCGGTCCTCGGGCCTTTGCTCTGCAGTCTCTATATCCATGACCTTAAAGACGTCTTTGGTCGTGGGATAGTCAGGCACATTCTATATGTCGATAACCTCCACATTTACCTGCGAGTGCCTGCAGGTGAACTTCTGGAAGGCATAACTCGCCTGTCTAATGCGGCACGATTGGTGTCGATGTGGGCCGAGCGCTTGTCCCTCCGACTTAATGCTGGCAAGGCCAAAGCAATTTTATTTGGATCTCGTAAATACGCTAATTATATGGTCAAAATGGGATTGCCAGACATTGACATGGGGGGTGGAGTGCTTGTGCCTTTTTCCGACACCGTCAGAGGTTAATTACCCTGTCTCAAGGTCAAGTTTGTTTTGATGGCCCATAGTGCTACTAGAACTACTGATATTATCAAAAAGAAAGAGAGCAAAAATACTTGTATAAGAATCAATGTGTATTATAAATTATTGAATTCTATTGTAATCTTATAATTTTATTGAATTTACGATCATCATTTAGTATCTTATACTATGGAATTGTACTGTAAATTATTACTATATTCCTATATTACTATATTCCAATACATTACATATCAACTCAATTGTTTTATAAAAAATTTATATCATTATATTAGCAGGCTATGTATTTAAATGTACTATATCTTTTTCAATATTGTAAGAGTGAAAAAGAGACTCGTAAAAACAAATGTAAGACAAAACAATCTCATATTGCCAAAACATTTATATCATTAATCGATTAGGGAATGAAATTATTTAGATGAACATGTGTAAATTTTTCAAATATTGTAAATTAGTGAGGGATTCAGTTGCGCAAAAATTCTATGTATTCATTATTTGTATATTGTATTTTTCCGGTGAGAATACCGTTATTATGGCCTCGAGCGTGTTAGGTATCGAAACTTCGAAATTTAATAAGGATTTTCATTGGTTAGGATGGTTTAGGGTTACTAACTTATTGTTTAGTCGTATATTATCGAAATAATTTTAGATATAAATCTGGCATATTAACAATTCATTTAAATTGAATATGGAGATTCAATGAGTATTATATGTGTTAGTTAATATTTCGTTATGGAAAAATAAATTGTATAAAGGCTATAGCCGTATAAGCGGGTGAAAAGTGCCCTCTCACGGTTTCGCTGAAATTTGGCGACCTTCAATGGTTATAAAAAATATGAAAATTCTCAAAATTGAAGCTCACTAACCTCAAAATATAGCTCAAAAATCGCATTTTTATTTTTTTAGACTTTTGAGATATCTATTATCATTATTTTTTTAACGAAAGGTCTTTTCAAGAGGCATACAAGATACCTGAAATTAATTATTTTCATACAAAATTCGAAAGTTATACGAGTTTAAAAATCTCAAAAAATTTTCTTTTACGCTCTTTTCGGAACTCTTTCCAAGTATGCTAAGGTATATATCAAACCTACCCGTAAAACGCGAGAAAAAAATATTGAAAATAGAGTACCATCTTCAAACATTAAGTTTCTTCATTTATAAACCGAAAATTTTTTTTCTTTTTATGTCAATTATTTTAATATCGTAAATTTTTTCAGATTTTTTTGAATAGTGGAACATGATTTAGAATATTAAAAACACGATATTTCACCAATTTCTAGAAAATTTTTTCGATAAAACACCAAGCGGAGCACCCATAAATATTTTCTCGGCTTATTTTCGGGCAAAAATAAGTTTTCTAAATTTTTTGGGGAATCAAATAATTATTACAAAAAAATAAAATCCCGTCGTTTAGTCAATTTTGAAATTGTTTTTCGGTAAAATCCAAGCTCAGTACTAATAATTATTTTTCAAACTTATTTTCCGCCAAAAAGTTATTATAAATTTTTTTCAATTCTTTTGGGAAGCGAAAAATCATTAAATCGATTTAAACAATTAAAAACTTATATATTGCTGCAAACATATAATACAAATTGTTATTAATTGAAAAGAAATAAACTCAACTATTTAGTAACGTTGAAGTTGTTATAATTTAAGGTTAGTGACGCACAATGTAGCCAATCAGCGCCACGTAGTCGCACATGTCACGTATGCACGACCTATTGGCAATTGCACGACCATACCTAGGTAGGCCGTCTAAAGCTTAGTCTCGTACTTGGCAGGAGGAAATTCTCTAAAAATCAGCTGGC
The DNA here is from genome assembly GCA_900490025.1 of Megastigmus dorsalis. Lineage (NCBI taxonomy): Eukaryota > Metazoa > Arthropoda > Insecta > Hymenoptera > Megastigmidae > Megastigmus > Megastigmus dorsalis. The sequence goes on from UELU01098995.1 coordinate 4,639, forward strand.
CAAAATCGACTTTTTGATTTTTTACAAGATTTTTGCTTTCTAAAAAAATCGAATTGAACTTATAATACCTTTTTGGTGGAAAATAAGTTCGGAAAACAATTATTAGCGCTGTGCTTGGATTTTACCGAAAAAAAATTCTAAAATTGACTAAAAATCTAAGCTCTATGATATATATGCGTAATGTACTAAATAAATATGAAATCAATATATATTTAATACAAACAGTAACAATATTTTGAATCTTTTCAATTAAAAATTTCTACATTATCAAAGAAAGTAGAATGCCGAAAACTATAAAATGCTTTTTCTAAGAAAACGTTAATTTAACTTTTATTTATGCCCGCTCATATGGCTATAGCCTTTAAATGTTGTAAAGAAATATACTTCAATAATAATTATTATTCAACTTCTAAAAGAGCTCAATTTCGTTTTTCTTCGTGATTACTACGATAGCGGCTCATACTCCTGGTCCTTCTTGAGTTCATTCATCAACATTAGTTACTGCAGGAAGTTATTTATAAATTCGAATTAATTATACAATTTATTTAAATGAAAATTTAGTTTTTACAAAGCATATTATAAAGAGGATTAAAAAAAATTCTTGACTTTTCAACTAAATCTATAATTTATAATTTGGGTGATGATCCTCCTGAACCAATAAAGCACCTGTAATCAAAAGGCCATTTGATGACACTTTAGTCCATATTTATAAACTATCCACGCGCGATACCTACTTGCGAAGATGCGCTGATTTACACATTCAATCGCTACACGTCATACCCTCCCCCCAGATGTCATTAAACCACGAATTAGCTACTCTGCCCAACTCGCGAGGCGAATTAATAGGACGGTAGATTTTGGAGAACTTGAAGAAAAAACAATTACACATACGATTGTGCAAAAGAGTGAAAAATGTATTAGTTTTGACTCGCAGCTCGGCATGACGCACGCATCATTCGCCGAGGAACCGTCGCTGGAGGATTAGTATTTTTTTCCTTCTTCGAACCGGGCTGACGCCCCGGTTTTCGCTTTTACGATACATTATTTGTTACAAGGGGCTTTACCAAAGCACCCCGCCGCTGAACGTCGTATGCCGCTTTGTGGGAACGACTCCGCTTCCTATTGTCCTGAGCTGCAGATTAAGCGCTCTTAGTCTGTGACGCTTGCTCACCGGCAGCGTCCTGAGCTACACTAAGGTCAGCGCTCGCTGAAGGAGTAGTGGGTGTCAGCACACGACTCTCGCCTTCCCTCGGAAGTTGGGCGTTGTCTGTAAGGTCGTCGACTTTCTCTGGAACTGTCCCGTCTGCGACGTATGGTTTCATTTGTTCTGCGTGAATTGGCGTAATCATATGCCCTGCTTGTCACGTAACTTATTCGCATTTTTACCAAGCACCGCCATGCCTATGTACGGCCCTCTAAACTTAGGAGCTAGTTTTCCTACTACTCTTTTTGCCGCATTGGAGGGAACTTTGTTTCTCTTCTAAAATTTCTCGCCAACATTATATTGAACATTTCATCGACCTGCATTGTAATATGAGAACTGTCGATCGCGTTCTCTATCTGAGTTCTCTGCTGCTACGACAAGCATGTCAGTGCTTCTTTATGCATTTGAGCCAATTTCTATTGAGTTTATTGATCAAATATAACACAGTAAATAATATAATAGATCGTGGACGTGTGTGCTTAATTGAAGAGTCTATGCGAAAATGGTCAATCTTATATATAAGAAACGATATCATTCTTTTTCTGCCTCGGTTTCTAATTACTGCTTGTGCTTATACAATTAGAGAACAATTTCGCTTGGGTGTGTTACACAACCATTGGAATTAAATCAGAAGACAAAATAGTCGAGAGCTGAAGGAAGCAGTTCAGGATCTCATTAATTTGTCACAGGTCAGTGTACAGACGACCGGTTGCGGGCTCGAGGAAATTCACCGATTTCAGATTTCTCTCGCTCAAAGAGGTATCGCTATAGTTGTGTACTCTTTTAGGAATTTCAGACGTGGGGATGCACCTATTTACGACGGAACGAAATATGTAATAGACATTTACAAAAGTGCCTTACACGATCTGCGAATTATGTACTACTAGGCTTCTTGACATTATCCGCCGATACTTAAGTTAGTGGCTGCAGCTGGAAGTAAAAGATATGGCATATCGTGCAACAAAAGCTATAATAACGTCGAGAGTTACAGATGATCTAAATATCTGCAAAGTCCGCAGTGTGATATAACGAAAATTTTGAAAAAATCCCAAAGTTGTAACCGAAATTTTTTAGGCAATGATTGTTATAAAAAGCATTTAAGGAGGAGATCCGTTATAAATCCGTTATTCGTAAGCAACGAAATAAAAATTTGTAAAATTTGTTGCAAAACTGTGCGAATTAATAATCGCGGAGTAAAACTTATTTGCGGTGTTTCCTTTTATAATATCTGCTAGGACCGTTACCAGTGAGTCATTTTTGTTTAGTGCAACCACTCAAAGAGTCTACTCAGAAACATAATGCGTTATTTTTATTTTACGATTTTGAGACTCAGCAATCCATATCTGTGCTTGCCGACGAAGAGAAAAAAATACACGTACCAAATTTGTGTGTAGTACAGCAAGTTTGTACTCTGTGCCTCGACGATGCAGATATATCCAATAGGTGTGAACACTGTGGTACCAGAGAGGACATATTTAATATCAATCCAATGAAAGAGCTGATGGATTGAGCTCTATTTTTGATCACAAGAAACCGCAGGTAATCTTCAAAATTATTTTGACAGTCTGAATTATGTTCATATACTTTTAAGCAGTTTGCCGAAAACTTACGGGCTGTCCGAAATTGTAAAAGGTACTTTTCCCCACCTATTTAATACACCGGAAAATCAATTTTACGTTGTACAGAACCTCCCTCAATGATCCTTCTTTCCATCCATCGCTTATTAACCTCTCGATCCTCACGCTTCCAATACCCTTAATCTTATGTTCCACGTCGTCTCCAAGTCGAACAAAGTCGCCCGAGCGTGGCTCGAAAACATCGAACCACTCGCGCCGGTAGGTAATGTAAGCGCCACTGTCGCTCAGCCACACGTCGGCAAGGCAGCAACCGAGAATTCCCTCACCTCTCCGACAGATGGCAGTATTGACGTGCACACCGCTCTCAGCCGCAGTAACGACGAACGCTCGGACCTCCGACTCAATTGGCTTTGCGCCATTTTGATTGCCTTCGCGGCCCTTCTTCTTGGCTGGGCATTTACATTTATAATGACCAAACTCCTTACAGCGATAGCACTGGATTTGACTCTTCTCCTTCCGCTTGGTTTATCTGGTTTGTGCAGAACCCCTTTCCGGGCCCTTTCTTTTCGATGATTTTTCAGCCATATAAGCCGTAACCTCCGTCTCCTTTGCACTGATCCGCTTTTCTTCTGCCAATAAACGCTCCTGTAGTCTCGTTAACGTCTGCTCCTTCGTTTCGAGATTGTTCCAAGCAACAGTAGTCAACTGCTTCCACATTTCCGCGGCATCTGAACACACAACGAAATTCTGCACTTGATCCGGCGTGACGGTTGACAGTATGATATGCATTGCCCTCGCATTGTCCTTGATCCATGACTTCCCGTCCGCCGTCGTCAAGTCAGTCGGGGCCACTTTTGTTCCATTAACAATATCTAGGAGTCCAATAGCAGTGAGATAGGTTCCAATCTGGAACTTCCATGTCTGATAATTCGTACCGTCGAACTTCATGGCACCGGCCGGAATATTCATGACCGCCATCTTGATGGACGCTCAAAAACTGCTGAGTCAGTCCTCAAAGCACTTTCTATCCCTGCTTGCGTGTATAACTTGCACCTCACCTAGCAGCACACACAATTATCCCTTACTCTCTTTTATGCCTCTGTGTCTGGGCCCATAGCCTATTAAAATGGTTGGGATTTCTGTACAAATAAATGACACTATGTCTACGTTCAGCAGATCAAAAATAGTTTTATTTGTAACGTCAGACGCAGTAATAATATTGGTGACAATACCGAAAAGTAGTATACAACCGTGTGCGCGGTAAGTGCTCGCGACACGGTGCGATCCGCACTGCTTGCGTTGGAGAGGACGACTGCCTTACGCGTCGCGCGTGAGCATATTCGATACGGTTGGATCTCTCACCGGAAGTACGTGGCCGCGTTCACCATTTCTAATCGAGAACATTCTATGAGCGGCGGCCTATTCAAAATATCGTAGAACAAATCTTAACAGAAGTTATTACTAAAAATAAAGAAAATAATTCAGATTCAACAAATTTTTAAAAAAATTCATATATTAAATATGAAAATTGCACATTCCACAGTAGCATTACAAATAACTTTTGCACCTGCGAAAATTGTAAAAAGCAGTCAATGAGATACTTCTTAAATTATTAAAATCAGTAAAAAAAAAAACAACAAGAAAAACTGACTATTTTATTGATATAGAAATAAATAAATACTATATTACACACCTAGGGAGGAAAAATAAGAATGGTCTAAGATCGGATGCAAATTGTCACCCGAGACGAAGGCGAGACAAATACGCGATCTGAGGCATTCTTATTTACTTCCCATGGATTGTATACTATTTTTTTTGCCCTCACTTCTCCGGTAATTACGTTGATCCTCGTTGCTGTTTGGCTCCCACGGCTGACCTCGCTTGTTATCTGGGTCAAGCTATAGCGTGCGCCATTCGAATCCCGTCGCGCAATGCTTCTATATTTATTTTTACATAAATATCCCCGACCGCCCTATGAAGCATGCGCATCGTCCATTTGGGAACTCGGGGTTTCGTGCGCGCGGCATTGTGGGCGCTCCCTAACGCGCTATAGGCCAATTGTCTCTTCGCACCGTTCGTCCGTTTCTCTCGCTCTACTGGCGGCATTGCAAATGGCCGCCAGCTTTCGTTCGTTGCGTATTCCGGTCGCTATTAATTCGTGTCGTTAGTGTTTCGTCTCGTGGACGCTGCCGAGGTCACGCACGTACTTCCTTCGTCATCCGTCACGGGGTTAACTGCGGGTGGGTGGCGACACCCTCATCATCATCTTCTTCGCGGTTCAACGTCTCTTGCGCCCGACCTCGGCAACAGTGTTGTGGGTATGTGTGAGCGCCGCCTCCTGGCCTCTTTTCATCGTCGCCAGGAAAGTATATGCCGAGGCGGCGTCCCACCTCGTCCACGTTGCTGTCCGTCGGTAGTGCCTCGACTCCTGGCCTCGTTCCTGGGCCGAAGTGCATACTTGCAATGGTGGCCATGCATCGGTCGTCGTTGTGTGTGTGTCGCGTGTGTGTCGCTGCAGGAGGACCCTCGGCAAGAACAAGTGTTTTGTTTTTCTTAGAAAGGCGTTCGTGCACCTCTTCTCGGCGACGCTGCGGGTTGCTCGGCGAGAACTTACTGTCAGGTATTCTCATGTATCGTTTTCATTTCCTATTCTTCCTCTTAATGCAGCAGTGCAGCAGTAGTTGTTGCATAGATGCATTTACTCCGGTGTTTTAGGTGGGACCCTGGACTCCGGTGGCCGAGGATCACGTCACCTTTTATTGTGCACGAGACTCGTGTCACAAACTCTCCCCTCCTAAACCGGACCACTCTCGAGTGGGCCGACGTTTATTCCTACTCTAGTTATTCCTACTCTGTCATCCTGTCCACCTAATGTCCCATCGCAAGCCATCGTCGGGCAACCTTTCGCGTCGTCGATGTTGAAGTCGCTGTCGCTACATAATCATAAATCCCTCACCATATTGCTCAATCTAGGATGTCACCATTGGTCACCTACAGGAGAAAAGAGGATCATAGAACATACCACTACTGGGGGGTAACCTGAGGGATCTTCCTCTACTACACTACTGTGTTTGGGAAGGGTCTCTGCGTCGCCAGTGACGGGAATAGGGATACCATTTACCGGGAAGTTGGGCTGTAACAAAAAAAAAAAAGAAAACCCGAGGAAATCCTCTCTGCAGAGATTCCCATGGGAATCCTGGGAGGAGGGTGAGTACTATATTTACTGTGCCCTCTTGGCGAATATCGACCGCAGGATGTGGTCCTGTGTCTCGAGGGGTAGTCTGTCTAGCCTTTCCTGGAGTCGCTGCGTCTCTCGGAACCAGACGGTCGTACTGTCCAGGTTGGCGGTCGTCGTCGGTGGAGCAGGTGGGATTGGGTGGGCAGGTGGCGCTACCGTGAGTGCCCAGTTATTCTCTGAGATGGTGGTCGGTATTGGCGGCGGCGGGAATGAGAAAACCATCGCTGCCACTTGAGCCATCGGTGGCCAACACATGGCCAGTCTGCCGGTCGGATCCTTTAAATTTTTCGGCCACATTAAGGCGCTATGGTCCGTGATGGCTTTAAACGGATATCCCTCCAGGTCGAAATTTTTGTATAGACCAGAGGAGAACCAGACATTCCTTTTCCGTCGCCGTGTAGTTGTACTTTGCTGGTTGTAGCACCCGGCTAACGGAAACTATCGGGTGTCCATCCTCCAGTTCCTGCGTCAATATTGCTCTTATGGCGAAATATCTTGCGTCGTACTCACCGTAAATGGGTGAGAACGGGTGCTGTTGTGAGCGCTTTTTTCATGTGGTTGAAGGCCTCTTGCTGCTCCTCCCCCCAGATCCATTCTTACCCCTGTCGCAACAACTTGAGGAGTGGTATCTTAGTCTCCGAATCCTTGTTAATATATCTGGAATACCACCCCATCATTCCCAGGTAATATCGTAAGTGCTTGACTTTGCGTGGTTCCGGGTAATCCGTAACTGGCGCTACCTTCTCAGGGTCAGGTCGAAGACCATCGCAATCTAATAGAAATCCCAAATATTGGACTCTGGAACACCCGAACTTACATTTCTTCGGGTTTACAGATAGTCCTGCTTTCTCTAGTTTCATGAGCACCATCTTCAACCATTTTAAGTGCTCGTCGAAGTTGTCTGTCGATATGATGATATCGTCCAAGTAACCGAAGATCTGTGGTTCGCATTTCGGTCCAAACAAGGTGTCTATTAGTCGCTGAAAAGTCATGGCGCATTAGTCAATCCAAATGACATCCGAACAAATTGCCAGAGGCCTGAACCTGGAATTGAAAACGCAGTATATTGTTTTCTGTTTTCTTCCAATGGCACTTAATGGTATGCCATCTTCAGGTCAATCTTGGATTAATATTTGGCTTTGCGCAATTTGTCCAGTATGCTGTCCATGGTTGAGATGGGGTAAGCGTCTTTTACCGTCACCTTGTTCAAATCTCGGAAGTCTATACAAAATCTCGACGGTCCGTCTGATTTCCTCACTATCACTGGGGCGCTACTCCATTCGCTGACTAATTGCTCTATAATTCCCTTTTCTGGAGCATTTTCGGTGACATCCGTCTCGGTCGATGTTTTACTGGAGTCGCTCCTCTAAAATCTATGTGGTGTTTTGTCAACCAGGTTCCTTCGATCGTCGGCGGGAGTTTCGGTACATGCTCTCGATATCCACACACATTCGGCGTCAACTAACGTTGCTGTATCCTCGTCACTAGTCCTGAACGGTATCCAGTTACTTTCTGGTATCCGTCATGCTCCTTCTCCCCATCTCGTCTCGATACCCCATTTATGGACGAAATCTGCTCCTAGGACCATCTCATAGTCGGTCACTGGCAAAACTTTGATCAGGAGTTTGCCAGTCCGACCGGCAATGTCCATGAGCACGTTCCATTCGCCCACTGCTCTGCTGATTCCCTTCGTCACCGTCTTTATGCACGAGTCACTGGTTTTTATTCGATCCTGGAAATGGCTGCCTATCGTAGGTTCGATAAAACTAATCATTGATCCTGGATCGTACAACGCTTTGCACTGGTGCCCTCCAAAGGTTACTGCAAATAAGTATCTGTTCTCAAACGAGGCTGCTGCCACATTCTCCTCTTCTCGTACGTTTGCGTCGCTAGGTTCCGGATCTCCTTGGGTGGGATTTTCCAAGAGTGCCGTCGGAATGTGGTGCTGTCCTTACGAGCTCTCGTCTTGCGGCGCAAAGTCAACCAGCCAGCCACTCACCTCGTCGTAAGCACTGTTTTGAGGTTCTCTTACTTTGTCGGGGCCGTCCAAGATTTCTACCGCCCTCTTCATCCATCCTAAGCGCACATAATCCGTCCCTTCTCCCAATCTCCTTTGATTTCGGAGTACTATCTTCCTATCCGAACGTCAACCTTCGTCGCAGTCCCTAAGCTCTGGCTCTAGAGAGCCGGGGACGGTGTTGCCCCCCGCCAACTCGTTTCCCAACTGGGCTCTGAGAGGTGCGCAAGTGCTGCAGTTTTTGAACACCGTGTTTAACGCCCCGTATACCTGGCAACTTTTTCTTGGAGTCGCTACATTCGTGCCGTCCTGTTTGCCGGCAACTATAGCATACCCGATTTGGACATTCGCTGGCTCGACGTCCAACTAGTCCGCATGTAAAACATACTCCCACATACTGTCCACTAGACTGACGATTAGGGCTTGAATGGCTCCCTGTAGCCGGAAAAATTCCTTTGGGGCGCTGCCACCTCGGATTTCGCGGAGGGCTTCCATTCGTCGCTGCCGTGCTGCTCCCCTGAGCATCTGGAATCCAGCTAGCGGGGTTGTCTGGGGTCGCCACTGTCGCTGGTATGGTCATCTGCACTCGCGGCGGCTCAGAGAGCGCAGCTACGTCGGGTTGCCTCTTCAACTTGATTTTCTTCTTCTTTAATTTTATCTCTTTTCGTCCTTCTTTATCGCCATTGTCGCCACTATCGTCGTCTTCTGTCAACGCTATCCATTCTTTCACCGCGGCAACTCTCATGGGCGCATTGGGTCCCGGCAGTGCTTCTCCCATCAGTCGCAACTTGTCAGCGGCGAGTGGGGGCGCATATCGTCTGTCCAACTCCTTCTCCTTCTCGTACCTGCGTCCATATTTTTCGATTGCGGTCAAGGTGTCCACTGTCTTGAGTCGCATCGAACGCCTATAATCTGGTACTGCAAGACGATCCTCGCTTGCTTCTTCTTGGAAGGAGGCTTCCTAAAATGTCGCACTATAAATTTGTGGCAAGAGAAAAAGTGGGAAATAGATTCCCCCTTTGCTTGGGTCCGTCGTTGCAATTCATCCATCAAATCGTCCCTCGTCCATTCTCCAACAAAATGATGCCTAAACGCCTTTTTGAAAGCTTTCCAAGTCGTCACCTCTTCTTTGACGCCGCGATACTACATGCTGGCCGTTTTGGTGAATACGCACAGTAAAACTCCCAATAGCTCCTTATCGGAGAATAATGCGCTGTTTCGGCAATCGTCCAGGTTCGCTAAAAATTCTTCTCTAGCTCCACGGTCTTCTCCACTGAATTTGAGGTTCCAACTTGGGAGGGTCCTTCATGCACCGAAGATTTCTTGCGATTGCAAATCACACGCTCTCTCTCTCGGTAAGTAGTAGTAGACAGACGTGTGGGACGTCGCTCTTGCATTTTTGACATCTATACCCTTACTCACTGCGTCTGTGTGAGCTTTTACTGTTCCAGATGATCCGACCTCCCGCAGGCTCCATACGTAGGGAGCACTGACTGCACGGCTCCAATTTTTGAACCAGGGAGACCGCTTTATATTAAAAATTACGAGAGAGAGGATAGGTGAGTCGCTGCGAGTCACTGTATATTCTTCGAAGTTCTGGAGTTGGTAGCGCTGCTCTCTTCACTGCGACGACAGATTGACAAAACATGAGTGCGAATATCATCTGTAAGGTATGCGGCGAAGCTACAAAAAGACAACTTGACACTTGCCCGAAGTGTCGCCAACCTTGCCACTCCAGATGCTCTGGAAAGAGGAAGGATGGCCTCTGTGATATTTGTCGGCGCATTGCTCCATCTACGAGTGCCGGCGGTCTCGCAGTTTCCACTGTGCTCGCGGCTAAACGGGCGAATAAACAGACCACGAAAACAAAGCCAACGGCCCAGGTGTTCCCCCCCATCACTCGGGAGCGCGCTCGCCTCTTCTTCGCTGCTGATCGCTACAGTAGGTGATACTTTCGGTGTGATCGTTGTGCAGTACAGGCGCCGATCGGGCGGATTGCTGTTGCTGACCGAGAGGACGACTTGCAGGCACTGTCGAACGTAACCATTGCTGGGAGTGTTGCCACGGTGCAGGCGCCGAACTCTGCCGTGGATAATACCGGGAGTGCTGCTTTCGATTCATCGCATTTGACTGGCGTAACTAATGTTTTAATTCCAGTGAGGACCCTGGAATTATTCTTCCAGCGGTTTGACATGCTTGAGCGGCAGGCGGACGAGATCAGATCGCTTGTGAGTCGGGGTGCCGGCACGCGCGATATTCCTTCGGTCGCTGGTTTATCAGAGGCAGAAGGCAATGTTGCATTAGCGGGCCGGATCTCGTCTCTCGAGGGTTTGATTGAAACACAAAATTCCTGCATGCTCGAACTACATAATAAATGTGACCAGCTTGTAAAGGAAAATTCGGATTTAAAAATTAAATTGAATCATGTGTTGTTGGAGAATGGAGGTGTCCAGGGTTCTTACTGTAGCGATGTCTTGCGGACTCGTACTCACGATGCGTGCAGTTTTAACAATAACAATAATAATTTCGGCGCTTCTAATGATGAGAGATTGAGTTGTGGCGGGGTTTCCAGGTCAGGTGGGGGCGCTACTGAGAATTGTGAGGTCATTCTGACCGGCGTATTGATGGAGAATTGCGATGCCTCTTCTGAGGATCTAAATGATGTGGCCTTTTCTGTCCTTAAGACTATTCTCCCTTCATTTGAAAGAAATAACATTACTGGCCTGCGTGTTTTGCGGCCTCGTGATCGGGGTGGATTGGTGGCGGGATCGAGGAGACCTCCGTCTTGTGTGGTTCGCCTTGACAGCCATAAGCGCGTAACTGAGATCACTCGTGCTAAGCGCACGCTCGCTAATAACTACCTTACCACCAATGATGTCAAAACCGCTTCTCCTGGCCTTGAATCTGTCGCTTGCTTGCCAGACAGATAAATATTTATAAATTTAATGTTTTCATTTGAACAATTTAGGAAGTTTTTGGCTCTCAAGTTAATCGTTTTGGGTTTGGGATTTAAGTATGTCTGGCACAGCGGTGGCAGATTTTTAGTGAGGAGGAGGGGAGGCGTATTTTTACTTCTGCTGATCTGCATATGGTAACTGATGCTTATCGTGGAGGGATTGGCCGACCTTCTAATCAAATGAATGTTGAAGAGAGGGGCGGCCAACCTAACACCGGAAGTGCTGTTGACCGCCTGTATGATTGCAGCGGGGTGCTGCTGGTATGGCGATGGAGGGAGCACTGAGAGCGGGCTTTCTCAATGTGAATTCTCTCAGAGCTCACATTGAGCAAGTCCGTCAATTTCTTAGCGATAATCCGTCTTACTATCTTTTCGGAATTGCCGAGTCGTGGCTTGGCTCAGTCGTGGATGACAGGCTCATACAGATCGGTGGGTTTAGTGTTTTACGTCAGGATCATAATGTGAATGGTGGTGGTATTGCCCTTTATATCGTAATGACAATAAAGTTAAAATCCTTGCTAAATCCAATAGCACAAGACCTGGTAAGCCAGGTATTCCTGATTTCATCTTCTGTGAAGTTCAAAAGGATGACACGCCACCAATCCTAGTTGGCGTTATTTATCGGCCTCCAAAAATAGCTTCTAATAGCGATCCTGACTCCCTCAGTTCTCTGAGAGACATTTGTGGTAATTAAAGCCACAAGTTGATTATAGGTGATCTGAATGCAGAGCTGTTGTCGACGACTGGTGATTCTGAGTTCGTTCAGTGATTAGCTGACGAACTCTCAGTTAAGATCATCCAGCACGGCTCGACGCATCATACTGAGACTTCTCACACATGGATTGACTTAATATTTGTAGACGATAACGACACGGTACTTGACTATGGGAATAGTCTGGCCCCCTTTCACAGCAAGCACAACATTATCGATGTTAACATGGAGATTCACGTTGCATCTCATCCTAAAGAGACTTTTAGCTTTAGAAGCTATAATAAGATAACCCCGGTTGAACTCAATGAGTTCTTGTGTCGCTGTGATTGGTCCACTTTTTCCACAAATACTTTAGAGTCTGACTTTGACATAAATGGGACGCTTGAATGTCTGAGCGCTAATCTATTGGAAGCTATTAATGAATAATTCACGATATTACTTTCCGGATCTCCTAGATTTAAAATTATGTAAATTTTCCTTGTAATATTATATCTTATTTTTGCAAAATATTATATAAATCAATTGTTGTAAAATCATATTTTATACGAATTTTTGTCTAGAGCAATTTTTGAAATCTTATATTTTTTCTTGCGAATCAATTATATGCGGAAATTTTTTATATACTTTTACTTGTATGTGAATTGTTTGTCTAAATCAAACTTTTTCCGAATTGTTTGACTAAATCATTTTATTTTGCAAATCGTTTATCTAAGCCATTTTTGTAATATTATACTTTGGTTTTTGGGAATTCATTATCTAAATCAATTTTTGTAATCCGATATTTTTATTTGTGCGAATTCATTGTATAAATCAGTTATTATAATCTTATATTATGCGATTTTTGTAATCGTATACGTATCCTGCAGAAATTGTTAATTTAGCGATTTTTCCTTTGTCAATTTATGCAATCATATATTTACAAAAAATATAGTATATTCAGAAATATTTATAAATTATCATAGATAATTATAATCCATTGTATTAATTAACAACTTTTAATGTTTAAATGATCTAAATTTTACTAGAATCAATTCATGTCTTAAATCATAAATCGGGAACTATTAAAACCAATCACCATGTATCTTAATTAATATATAAAATAACAATTATGGACAATTATTATTAACATAATAGAAGTTAATTTTTAATTTAAAAGCCGTAAGAAATGGTTGTAATATTTTAAAAATTTAATTCTATAATTACAATCATAATAAATTTGTATAATTTTTAATATATTAATATATTTTTATTCTAAAATCATAATTTGGAAATGTTTAAATCAATTGAAATATGTATCAATTAATGTGCGTTAATAAATATAAGCGTTGCCAGCTGCAACATGTTCTTAAATGTAGCGCTGGAAATTTAAATCTTGGAGTTAAATCAATATTGAAATTAATAATGACAAATAAGAATAATACTTGCAAGATATTAGAAATATAATTTTATAA
>UELU01098998.1:0-11291 GCA_900490025.1 Megastigmus dorsalis
CTTTCAAAAAACTTTCCTGAAACATTTCTCGAAAACATTTCCATAATGTTTCCATGAAACATTTCCGTCGGATCCGTGGGCGGACATAAAATTATTTCAGAAACCTTTCAGTGAAATATTTCTGAAAGGTTTCATACCTTTCATGGGGACCTTGCAGAAACCTTGCAGAAATATTTCGTGCTATGTGGGTATAGAGCAAAACGGCCAAAAATTTGTGATTCTGACAACAGAATTAACTTTTTGTTATCGATCGATATGAACACTTATTAAAACTATATTTTTTGAGGTTAGAATTCCTTTTTTGTTTATATCTCATGAACTGATTTAAAAAACAGGCTCAAGCTTTTTGGCATTCCTAGGAGGAATCGACTTTACGATATTTATGACTAAACTTATTAAGTATTGCATTTTTTGAGGTTAGAATAGGTTTCTCCCATTGATTTTGGAATGGGTTATAGATAGAGCGAAATGGACAAAAATTTTGCGTTTTTGACAAGAGAGTTTTCATTATCGATCAATATGCGTACTTATTAAAACTATATTTTTGAGATCTCTATTACTTGTTAGATTATATCTCGAGAACTGCTTCATCAATGTGAACCAAATTTTTTGCCGTTTCTAAGAGGAATCAACTTTTCAATATTTATGAGTACTGGCCCTCTATAGCGTGTGCGCATGTGTTGTCAGCTCATATTTATATTTGTATTACACAAATTAACCATCGAAAATTAATTAGCAGTATTCTGAATCTATTATTTTATTTTACCTAATATATTATTCATATTGTAATTGGATTAACTGAAGAAAGTTTGCATGTTAATATATTTAATATAATAATAGAATGCTCGGGAAAGAATTTTTATAAGTTGAATTTAAAGTCAATCAATACGAGCCAATGAATATGAATTTTAGTCCCAATACTCATATTGGCGAACTGTTTAATTACAGATTCTTTAAACCTACATGTATGAGATAATAAAGAATAGAACCCTGATAAAAGGCAAAACGGAAATATAACAGATGTTGGGAAAGGTTGTGACACAGATAATTATAATCAATACTGAAGGTATGCGTTTCGTCCATTAAAATGCCTGCTGGCCATCATCAGTACGATACAGGCATTCCTTCTCGTAGACGCATGTGTGATAAATTCGGTTTGCTAGCATATAGGTGAATCTGATAAATGTACTAGTGGACGAGAAAAGCTTTCATCCATCTAGGAAGGAACAAAAAATAAATCATTTTGTGTGGGAAATTCTCGCTTTTCATACTCTCAAATTTGGAGAAGTAAAACGAAAAAGTATGCATTTTATTCTAATATATAATTGTACCTTTTGCATATAGATCTCTTGAGCATGAGTGTTTTTCTCGCGAGGTGAAGATTATAATGTCAGAAAATAGTTCTCTGATTTTCATATTTTATTGAGTCTAGCAAAAACCTATATGCAAAAGGTAAAATAACGTGAGAATAAATTACATATACTTTCTTCAGTTAATGCAATAGCAATAAAGTATTCTACAGGATGGAACGATTTCACAGGACAGGCTATATACCATTCGATAGATCACAAAATTCTAAGAACAACTTATATTTCTCGCTTTTCGATACGACAAGTAATTTTCGAGTTATTAATTATTGAAAGTTAAGAAGATGAGCCAATCAGTGGACGGCTATAGCGGGCGGCAGAATTGGCGGCGAAAGGTGGAATGGAGCAGCGCGAAGAGTCGCGCGTACGCTTGCACTGAAGGCGGAGGGACGCAGGAATAATTGAACAGCTAGCTGAACTAGCTTACATCGAAAATTGATTGTTGCTTTCTTTTTGCAAAATACTGGATAGCTTATTTATTTCATATGTTGTATGGAAAACTTATTCAAACATTTTAATAGTCGATTTTAATACTTATTGACAAAAACTATTAAATCTTGCAATGAACACTATTAAAGATTTAAGGAGGTGAAAGCTTAAATTTTTATAAATAACAAATCTGGTTTTACTAAGGTCTGAAGATTCAGAAAATTTTGGGGTCTACTTAAAGTGTAGAAAGATATATTTAATATTAAATTTACTATGAAAATAATCAGGAGAGTAAGTAATACTCACGAAAGAAGGACAAAAATTCTGCAAAATCAATAATGAAATGAAACTTGCTTAGAATTTGACAAAGTTAAGAAAAATTAAAGATTAGATTAATTAAAATACTAATAATTCGTTTATTGCTCGAATTACTCGAACTTAATTATCGAACCCAATTTAAGATACAAAATTATGCATAGCGAATACAAAACCTTAGGTTAATAATAGCGCTTCGTTCATCAAGTGCGATAAAACAATGTAGGTGCAAAGCTATTCGGTATAACACCTGGTATTCGGCCTTACAAAATTTCAGACTTCACCAAGAATCTTGCACTGCGGTATTTCATTTCTGACAAGACATTCTCTGAACGTTAAAGCTGAATTGTATAAGATCGTAGGTACGGAGCAGAATCTTATTCTTAGAGGAATTTTGTTGAAAGAAACATAAGTCTCAATAATCAAGTAGATTATTAATACCTGTAAGAATGAAAATTTCCATTCCTTATTGGATGTTTTTGAAAACACTTTATTTTAAAGAAGTCATTTTAAAAATATTTTATTTTAAAGAAATATGGAATTCCTGATAATATTCAACCTTTAAAAAAAATATTACTTCGTAGAGATTCGCACTGGAACCCTGCAAAAAGTTATACCATATACCGTTAACATAACGCCTTAGCCCACATGACCAATCGCGACGATTGAAACACGGATTGACCTCACGGATATAAAGTTTGTTTAAAACTTAATAATAATATATATATATAGTTTTCTTCGAGTAAGTTCAAATTCACAATAATTCATTACAAATTTATCAAGTGATATGTAATAGACTTAGAGGTTAGAATGGAGATTATAATGGGAGAGAGAGAGACAGCAATCTTAATACTGTGAAGTGTAAGAGGCTTGTTAGGAATTCTACTGTAACAAACACTGCACTGCTACATGAAGGAATAGGAAGGTTAGGGGTAAAAAGGGAACGATGCATTACTCACGTCCTGACAACAAGTTCTCGCCGAAATATGTGTCTTAGCACACAGTAATCGGGGGAAACTGACGTCTATCATACACCGCACTACACCCCCACGACGACGACGACGAGGGTGTCGCCACCCGCACGCATATACCCGAGTTACGGACTACGAGGAAACGACGTGTACGACCTCGAGAGCGTCCACGGGGAGGACGAGCAGCGACACACGCACCAAACCCGCAACACGCGACGACAACAAGCTAGCGGCCATTTGCAATGCCACCAGAAGAGCGAGAGAGAGGGAAGAATGGTGTGAAGAAGAACACACGATAGTGCGCTTATGAGACCACACTATTGCGCATACGGAATCGCGAGTTCCTCAGTTGACGCCGGGCATGCCACATACGGCAACTGGGGATATACGGTGGAATCCGTGTAAAATCAATTGCGCGACAATATTCGAATTGGGCGCTTGACTCTCAATCCCAGATAAGGGGCTAATCTCAAGCACCAATCAGCGACGATTACCGTGACGAAAGAGAGATAAGTGAAAGCTATTGCCTCTAGGTATCCAAAAAGAAACAAATTAGTCAAAATGATGAATTGAACGACTGCGACGAAGAAAGAAGATCGGAGAAGACGGATGCGAAAAGAACAGTTGTTGTCCGGAGCCGAAACTGATAGCACCAGTTCGCGATTATAACACGATTTTGAGCAAAATCAAAGGGGCAATTCTTTATTCGAGAGAGAATCTTTAGCGACGAGAGCCTTTGTAACTAGCGTCGGAAGTATATATGATGCCAAATACGCGCGCAGAAGGAGTTTGAGGTTAATTACGGCCAGGTTTTCGACAGTGAGTGGGCCAGAATTGCCCCATTGCGGTCGCTCAGCAACCTGAACGAGGTGAGTCGTAACTCTTATAACAGTGCGTGATCGGAGAACCGGAGATTGATCAAATATTAACGCGATGATAGAATTGTGTGTATGCGGAGTGTAGTTGCTGCGTGAGCTCAGGTTGCTCAGAAATTCTTTCTCGAGTAGATTCAGATTTGGAAAACAACGACGCGGGTTCTGACGCGGACATCGTGGCGGAAGCGAAGACCGCAATTAAAGCATAGCGACAAATCAAAACGGGCGAAAAGTAAAGACAAGTGAGATCTGTGATTTAGTATGTCTTCGAATAGGGAATAAATCATTGTTATTATGTTTACAAACGACCAGAGTCATCATTCCGAGTTATTCCTAACGCCTGTCCTAGCTCCTACATAGCTTTTCGACATTATTGTCGACGCGCCATAATTATTAGCAATGGAAGCCGTGACAGAGAAGCTACATGATTGGAGCGGAGTTCACCAGGCGACAGGTGCAACGAGGGTTCGTTCAGTTTCCCAACGAACAGCTCGAGGGAATCTCCTCTCAGAGAGAGTCTTAAATTTTTCCGCGTATTGTAGTTGTAATTCGTCGTCTGCCACAGACGTGTCTGGCGCCTAAGTTACAAATAGAATAGACGACGGAGAATCGGATAGTTATAGCGACAGGAAAATCTTCGTAGGAATTCATATATAGATATCTAGGATTAGGGATTTTCAGGACTACCTTTGTAACCCGGAATATTGCCGCACAAACAATATTAATCAAATGAATAATTTGAAGACATTATATAATATAATGTTGGTTCGACCAAACCTAGTTATTTAAAAAAATCGATTTTTTGATAAGATAAATGAATTATAAAAAATAATTCAGAAATTTATATAATTAAGTACCTGTACGGATATTTAAAATCTTATCAATAAGAATAAACTCAATGAACAGAATACCAATTTTAACTCGTACCATAAATATATATTAGATAAAATAAAATAATAGATTTAGAATACTGCTAATTTATTTTCAAAAGTTAATTTGAGTAATATAAATATAAATATGAGCTGACAACACATGCGCACATATTATAGAGGACAAGTACCCATAAATATCGAAAAGTTGATTCCTCTTAGAAACGGCAAAAAATTTGGTTCACATTGATGAAGCAGTTCTCGAGATATAATCTAACAAGTAATAGAGATCTCAAAAATATAGTTTTAATAAGTACGCACATTGATCGATAACGAAAACTCTCTTGTCAAACACGCAAAATTTTTGTCCATTTCGCTCTATCTATAAACCATTCCATAATCAATGGGAGAAACCTATTCTAACCTCAAAAAATGCAATTCTTAATAAGTTTAGTCATAAATATCGAAAAGTCGATTCCTCCTAGGAATGCCAAAAAGTTTGAGCCTGTTTTTTAAATCAGTTCTTGAGATATAAACAAAAAAGGAATTCTAACCTCAAAAAATATAGTTTTAATAAGTGTTCATATCGATCAATAACAAAAAGTTAATTTTATTGGGAGAAACGCAAATTTTTGGCCGTTCTACTCGGGATTCTGAAATATCAAAATTTATTATTAAAATCAGAAAAACGTTTAAATTTATTATTAACAATATAGTTTAATAGCATTTATTAAAATTATTGTTTAAAACTATAAAATAAGATTCGAGTCCGCGACCGTAATCCATTTATATTACCCATTTGTTTTTTCGAAAATTTCGTATCCTATATATTTTGAGCCAATCCTATATGTTGTAACAGAGTTCTGGCAGGGGGATTCGCAATGGCCAGGGCGACTTGCCCTGGCGGGATGACGTGCTGCTACTGCTCAGCTGCCGTGACCACGATGTTAGCCGCTTGTGCAATCACACCTCCGTATAATGTCGGACCCCGCTATTAACGCCGAGAGGTTTTACTTTCGGCTTTTCTCACGTGAGAGACAGCCGCTCTCGCTGTCTCCCTCGTGTGTCAATTTCACCTGTAAACGGGATCGCGAAAGCGCGAACACGAGCGGTTTTTCCAGCCTTAATCGCCGGCCAGCTCGCCACGATCGGCGAGGGCGGTATTCGCTCAGACGGGGAAATGGGAAATCAGCGAGGTCAAGAAACGACACTCGCTTATTTAAACAATAGAAAAATGAAACAAATATATTCTTATAAAGACGTGACTCTAGCACAATCAAAGATATAAAATTCGAATTTAAATTTAATCAGACGAACAGGCCGAGTTCGAGTTCGCGCGCAATTTTTCGGAGCTGCCACGAGGTTCGGCTCGTGGCTTACAAGCTCCGGCGCCGCTTTTTCGGATAGGTTACTCTTCGGTGAGCAACCTATATAATTCGCGTCTCCGTCGGCCAGTGTGCGTCCACACTGGCTTTTACGACGGGATACCACGGCCGGGTGGAAATGAAATCGCACTTACTTCTCTAGTGCAAGTATCGGAGCTCGACTCTTTCTCGCTCGCTCTCTCTCTCCCTCCTACACGTGGCTCGTGTGCCGACGCCGGGTTGCTCACCCTCCCGGAATTCTTTCGGGCTCTTTGCGGGCTGGCTTCGCCCCTGGGCAGCTGTGTTGGAGTAGATGGTGGGGGGGCTTCTTCCCTTCATCATTGCAGCACCGTCACTCTCATGCACTCCGTAAAAAAAAACACGCCCACGCGGGAGCAGTCGCGGTACACGTTGCGTTCGGCCCAAGAGAAACAGACCAATATGGCAGCTTCCTCTCGACCTTCCTCCTCGTTCTCTCTCCCGCGCACGCGCCAATTCGTTCACGCCGTTCCATTCGCAGGTGGAATTGGAACGTATTCCGCCGTTACAGTGTACAAGTTATGAACATTTATTTATTTATTTATTGACACCATAAAAATACATAGATTTCCTACTATAGGTAAATGAGATTACTTGAGCGTAGACCTGGTACAAAAAAGTACATACATACAAAAACTTACATAACTAAATTATAACTAAAATAACTGAACGTTATATATGTTCTATAAAATAATTTCACTACATATCAACATAAATAAATCTCTAATATTTTAATAATTTTTTATAATCCATTCTCTAATCTTTTTCTTTAAAGTGTTTTTATTACATTGCAAGTTCTTTAAATCATTTTCTAGCGAGTTGTATGTTCTTATAGCAACAACGTAGCTGTTTTTATTGCTAACCTTTTTACTAAATTTTGGTATTTGAATATTTTTGTTCCTGATATTAATTATTTGATTTAAATATTTATTCCTAAGTTCATCATAGCCTGCGATGGCTCATTCGGTAGAGCGACGTACTCGCAGTCCGGCGGACCCGGGTTCGAGTCCAAGCGCGGTCGATTGATACGAGCACCAGTGAATATTAATTCATGTGCTTTGTTTACAAACACATCGCATGCCTCCGTCGCTGATTAGCACCAAGTGGGAGCATAAATAGAGCGACGTTAAAAAAAAAAGTTCATCATAATGATATGTAAGAGATTCCAGAATAAACAGTTGTTCGATATTCATTGGATGGCTGATTGTAACCAATTTATTCTTAAATATTATACGCAGAATACGATTTTGTAAATTTTGTAAAGGTCTTAAGCTATTTTTATATATTCCACCCCAAGCTATAACTCCATAATTTATGATGCTATTGAACAGCGCATAATATATCATTAACAATGTTTTTGTATCCATGATTTTTGCCAACTTGTAAAAACAAATAATAAATATTAAACTTTCTTTACAATATTTTCATTGTTGGTTATCCCATTTAACATTATAATCCAAAATTACACCCAAATATTTACAACTTTCAACTCTACAAATCTTCTGCTCCCCAATTTTTATTTCCAAGTTATTTGTTACACTATCACAATAATTAGCGAATGCCTTATAGACTTATTGACATTAACAGACAACTTGTTTAAAGCTAACCATTTGCTTACATACTCCAATATTTCATTCATATCATTTTGTGTATCCATCCATGTATCTCAAGCACACATCAAAGCAGTGCCATCAGCGTAAGCAACTATATGCCTTTAGTTAAGTAATTCAATAAATCATTTACACATATTATAAATAATAGCGGGCCCAGAATTGTACCTTGCGGAACTCCACAAGTAATATTTTTACTTTCACTTATATGATCTTTAATTTTGACTCTTTGCACCCTATTTGTTAGATAACTTTTTAGCAAGTCGTAATCATTACCTCTAATTCCGAGGTTATATAATTTATCTAAAAGAATCTCATGATTAACGGTATCAAAAGCTTTAGCCAAATCAAGGAACGTGATTATTATAGGACTGCTTTTATCCAGATTCTCATATATAATTTTAGTTAAAAAGGCCAATGCATCCTTAGTTCCTTTATTTTTTAGAAAACCAAATTGCTTTATATTTATCAGTTTATGGACTTGTACAAAGTTGACACTTCCCTCATATATCAACTTTTCAAAGATTTTCGCAATATTAGATCTAAGAAAAAAACCTTTCCAAAAAAAGTATAAAACAGGCAAGTACGCTTTGTTACCAAACTTCATCAATATTTGTAACTAGTAGTCAGATATAAATTGTGTAAAGGGGTCACTCCCGTTGAAATTTATTAATAAATCAATAGATAAATTAAAAATATTCTTCAATAATAAATAAATAATAAAATACTCTTAGTAGACTATCATTCATTATTAAAATTTGTGACACGGGTTTCGTGTCCCAAGGTTAGGGAAAGGGATCCTCGGCCACCAGAGTCCAGGGTCCCACCTAAAACACCGGAGTCACTCATGAGGATTAATAAAATCAAATAAATAACAACAAAGATAGTAGGATAGGGAAAGTGAGGTTAGGAGGACGGAATGCAAGGGAGAGAGTGAGACAGCAGCAAAACAAAGTCATGTGCAGTGTGAATGGATGCAGCGATGCACCCACCCACACTGCACTGCTGCAGATAGGATTAGGGATAGGAAAGGAAGGAGTTGATACGGTTTACCTGACAGCGAGTCCTCGCGAGCAACCTGCAGCGTCGTCGATGAAAAGGTGCATGAACACCTGTTAACCCCGACCGAACTTCTTCTTTGAGGGCCCTCCTGCAGCGACACACACACAACACATGCACCCGGACGCCCGATGCACCACGATCCGTGCAAATACGCCCACCGGCCCAGGAAGGAGGCCAGGAGGCGAGGCCTTCCCGGCGGCCAGTGACGAAAACACGGTGGGATGCCGCCCCGGCACGTACTTTTGCCACGACGAGGAGAAGAAGCCAGGAGGCGGCGCGCACACACACACACACACACACACACGAGACTGGTGCCGACACCGGGCGCAAGAGGCGCCGAACCTCAACGACGACGATGACGAGGATGTCGCCACCCACTCGCACTTAACCCAGTGACGGACGACCTGGGCAACACACACGAGACCTCGACACCGGCTACGAGGCGACACAGCAGCGACGGAAAGCAACAGCGACCGAAAAACACGACGATAACAAGCTGGCGGCCATTTGCAATGCCGCCAGTAGAGTGAGAGAGACAGACGAACGGTGCGAATAAGGAATCGCCGATAGCGCGTTAGGGAGCGCCCACACTGCCGCGCACACGAAACCTCGAGTTCCCAAGTGGACCGTGCGAATGCTCCCGAGGGCTTTCGGGGATATTATCGGAAAATTGAATATATAATAATTGCGCGACGGAATTCGAATGGCGCGCGTGATGATCCGACCCCGATAAGAGGCTAGGTCGGTCGTGGGAGCCAATCAGCGACGAGGGACCAATTAATTAGTTGAGAAGTGAGGGAAACTGACTCTAGGTTTCCTCAAAAGGAATGAATAAGTCAAATTTCGAACTACGCGACTCGAATTTGGACCTGACAACGATAATTAGAGCGACAAGGATAGACTGCGATATATAATGAGCGCGACGGAGAAAGAAGAATCGGAGAGGACGGATGCGACTACCGAGCTTCCGAAAAGAAGACACTTGCCGTTTAGACAGTGACTAGCGAGCACGCGTTCTACAAGCCACTACAGCCATAGTCCACATACCAATTTATATCAGCGACAAGGACCATCCACGGAGTAGAAGCGACACCGGAAAAATTATAGCGACGAGAGACTCCGACCGTGGTGCGAAAAGAGATTTATAGAGTGAGGGAGAGAGACGATTTTGGGGAAGTTCTTTTGGTACTTTGCGACGGTGAGTGGGCCAGACGCCATTCCTTACGGTTGTCGAGCAACCTGGTCTGAGGTGAGTCGTAACATTTTTGTAAATGTGCGCGATCGGTGTTTGGTACCCGCGGATAGTGTTCGCCCGTGTATTGTCCAGCGACGGGCGTGCTGTAGGGTGTTGAGCGACGGGAACACGGATTATTAACTTTTTTTTTCGAGTTTCTTGAGATTTAGATTCAGACGCGACTTTGAATTCAACGGCGACGCAGTGGGTTGCGAAGCGAGCCTCGTGGCTGGATCGGAATAGCGACACGGGAAATAGCGACGGCGCTAGTTAGCATGTAACGAGTTAGGAAATAAATTCAATTATTTTATTACTACCAACCCCGGATATTTTATTTGAGTTTTCCCACCGCCTTCTTTTCCGTTACCCATCGCAAACGAAGAGCGATACCTGGACACGCAATTTTCCGAACCAGCGACGACAGGAAGGACGAGACGTAGTGCAGCATATCAAACCAAGCGACAAGAGCAACCGAGACCTCGTCAGTTTCCACGAGGTGCTCAACGGGATCTCCTCTGGGGAGGGTCTCAACATTATATTTGTTTGTGGTTAGTGGTAGTTAGCCGGGTGACGCAGGTATTCGACGTCTGACACGACTGTGTCTGACGCCTTAATAACCTATAGGCGACGAGCGTGACCGATTTCCTAGTGGACGGCAGGAAACCTCGTCAGAAATTAGCAGGGTAATATATAAATGTATTAGTAGGGATTTTCAGGTAGGACTCTGGACCCTGACGAGTGCCGTATCACACATTCTAATATCACTTTTTTCAATGAATCTTTATTATTATTTTTTCTCTTTCATTATTATTTTCCCTCATTTATTTAATTTCATTCTAAAATTTTTTCTTTATTCTAAATAAACTACGTTTAATTTTGTTCATATTTTACAAAATCACAGTAAAATGAAATCAATTGGTTCTCGTTCCAATACAAAACCACATTAAACTTAAGTTTTTAATTAACTACTATCAATTCTTTATTTATTTAGATAATTTTTCCATTTCTGGTCAATGGCCAATTTAAACTAAAGAAAGTTGTGAAATCAATTGAGAAACTGTCAAGTATTCCTTTTGTCTTAATAATTTTACATAATTATTAATTGTTTATTTAAATCCATTTAATTAATTAATTTATAGTGTTCATCGATTATATC
>UELU01099002.1:0-10778 GCA_900490025.1 Megastigmus dorsalis
AAGTAATAATACAGCTTTAAAGGAAGAAAAATTAATGAAAAAAGTATTCGTGCGGGATAGCGCACCGCGGTAAGGCGGGCCGGGCGCGCCGGAGCGGCGGTACGTCTTCTTTTTCGCGTTGTATATCTTATAGTAATTATTATTTGCACTCTGTGCAAAACATTGATTTCTATGTAAAATTTCCTCAGCTTTCGATTAAAAGTATTAAAAAAAATATTAAAAATACACTTTTCGAGATATAACATATTTTATATTTTTTAAAGATGAAAATAAAAAATTTCGGAAAAAATACTTACACCATTGGAAAGCTGAGAAAAAAATACACAAAATCTATGTTTTACATATTGTTGTTGAGTTCATTTAGGTAGTTTAAACACGAGTTGAACACAGCGTGTTTTGGCGCTCGCGCGCCGTGCTTGGAGAGTTGACGTGAAACGCCTCTTATAATATTAGCCATATGCGCATGTATGTATAAATGTATATATATATATATACATATATATTTATGTGTATATATATATATATAGTGCGACTTTTATTTCAATGCGCTCTATATATATTTTTTTTTTCGATGTTTTCTCTCCTCTCTCAATATACATATATTTCTATAAATAATTACAAACATATACAGGATGGATTAATTCCCGATAACAGGACATATACCATTCGATAGATCTCAAAATTCTAAGAACAACGTATATTTCTCGTTTTTCGATCCGACGAGTAGTTCCCGAGTCATTAATTGTTAAAAGTTAAGAAGATGAGCCAATCAGCGGGCGGCTATAGCGGACGGTGGGGAGTGGTGCTCGTCGCTCGCGGTCGCGCGTACGCTTGTACCGAGCGCGGAGGGACGCAGGGACTATTGAACAGCTAGCTGAGCTAGCTTACACCAAAAATTGATTGTTGCTTCCTTTTTGAAAAATGCCGGATATCTTATTTATATCATAAAACATATTCAATCATTTTAATAGTCGATGTTAATCATTTCAATACTTATTGATAAAAAATATTAAATCTTGCAATGTACAGTATTAAAGATCTAAGTAGGTAAAAGCTTAAATTTTTTAATTAAAAAATCTGGTCTTGTTAAGGTCTGAAGATTCAGAAAATTTTGGGGTCTACTTAAAGTGTAGAAAGATACATTTGATATTAAATTTACTATGTAAATAATAATCAGGAGAGTAAGTAAAATTTGACAAAGTTAAGAAAAATTAAAGATTAGATTAACTAAAATACTAACAAGCAATTCGTTTAGTGTTCGAATTACTCGAACTTAGTTATCGAACCCAATTTAAGATAAAAAATTATACGTAACGAATGCAAAACCTTAGGTTAATACTAGCGCTTCTTAGTAGATAAACAAAGGGGACTCTGGCCCGTGGGCCAGAATCCCCACAGGACTGTAGGCAGTGTAAGCCGATCAGCCTTCGCATGGGCCGTAAGTAGAGGGGGAGAAGATGGTCTAGAGTCCCCATTGATCTGATTGGACGTTAGGCCTCGGCGCAGTCGAACGGTTTGCGGAGTGGGGATACTACGAGTCTGCGCTAGGCCTAGGAAAAGTTGGACCGCCTGTAGCGTAGGAATGCGTGGTGGCGGTGGCTGCCTTGAGACGTTAGATCTTGTTTACAATGCATCACCAGTGATTGTTACCTTTTTCGAAAGCGAAAAAAAAATAAAATTATGCTGCCAGTACAGTATTTTGGAGAGACTCTAAAATAACTACAATATGCACACCACTATGCAGTAAAGAATCTTGCAATCCTCGATGATATTTCTAGATGGATGGACTTAGCCTTAGATGCTATAACCAACTTGAATTTCAATATACATTCAGCAGAAACTAACACTGCAGAAAAATGTAAATATCAGTCGCTGCTAGCAAATTTTCAAAGTATTCGACGCAAACTCGAATACAGTTTAAAGCGAGGTGATGGAGTGTCAATGGAGGCGGAAGGCTTACAGCAGCAGCAGCAGAAAAAAGTATGCTGGGATGATGTGGAATCGGCGTTTCAAAATCGTATACGATCGGGCGTCATTACCAATCTAGGTCATATTGATTACAAAGCATTTTTAGAGGATGCATACACAGTGTTTAAATCACAAATAGATATATCTCTGCAAGAACACATTATGCTTAAAGTAAATACTGTTCTTGCAGCTGAATACATCCTTTTGACAAATAATGAACAGTCTGGAAATAAAATATTTTAATACCAAAAGTGTCGCCATTTACTCGACAACAGAATTGCAAGAATGGTTTATAACCAATGTACAAGAATTTATAGAACGAGATATGGAGGAATTTCAAGAGAAAGATTCTGGCTGGAAATTACATTCAATTTTAAATTTAACTATAAATATGAATAAATTCAATGCAATAAAAGGCAGTTCACATATTAAATTACCAGGATAAATTGCTAAGAAGCATGCATGTATTAATGTGCAAAATAACGATAATAAATGCTTCAAATGGGCCGTATTGTCAGCTTTATATCCAGATTTTAACCATGCATACCGTGCTAGCACATACAAAAGATTTGAATGAGAACTGAATTTTGAGGGGATTGAATTTCCTGTAACACCCAAACAGATTACTAAATTTGAGAAACAAAATCATGTATCCATAAATTTGTATATACTGAAAAAAAGTGGGGGAAAATATAGTGTGTCTCCTTGCCATGTGACATCATTCAAAAAATTGTATCACGCTAATCTTCTTTTAATACAGGCCTATTATGTCGATGAAGATGAAGAAGAAGATCCATTAGCAACTCGAATGGATAATGCATACTTACCGAAATGGCATTATGTCTGGATAAAGGATTTATCTCGACTAGTAAGATCGCAGGCTACGAAACATAGGTCAAAAGCTTATATATGCGACCGCTACCTTCACTATTTCCACCATGACGTCAAACTAAGTAACCATATAGAGGACTGTGCAAGTCTGAATAAGTGTAAGATTCAGCTGTCTGCAGAACGGAACAAAATACTTAAATTCAAAAATTTTGAGAGGAAAGAGCGAGATTCATTCATTATATATGCCGACTTTGAATGTTTGCTGGAACCTATTCTCGGTGATAAAAAGGCATATCAACAACTCAAAGGGTTTAGTGTAGGATTATACGTTAAACGCAGTTATGATGAGAGTCATTCTCGATATCTCCATCATAGATAAGTAGACGAAGAACAAGGAATGAGCGCAGCAGCTTGGTTCATTCAAATGCTGCTAGATCTAGCATCAGAAATAGAGGGTATTCACGAAAATCCGCAGAAGATGGGTGAGCTTACAAACTAGTTTGAAAATGCTATAATTTGCCATATTTGTAAGAACGACTTCGCTCGCACTGACATAAGAGTTCGAGATCATTGTCATCTCACAGGGCGGTAAGAAGTCAAAACTTATTTTTTTTTCATTTTTACTTACGATTTCTCAAATATTAATTTTTATTATTTTTCATGTTTCATATATAGAGGACCAGCTCATGATGTCTGCAATATAAATTATTCAGATTCTAGGACTGTGCCAGTAGTGCTCCATAATCTTACTGACTATGACTCGCACTTATTTATCAAAGAAATCGCTACAAGTTTTGAAGGACGAGTATCCCTTTTGCCCCAAACGAAGGAAAAATACATTTCATTTACGAAATATATTAAAGGCACTCAAATGAGTTTCAGATTCATTGATTCATTTCGTTTCCTACCTTGCTCGCTAGACAAACTAGCTTCCTACCTGGAAAAACTGGACATCGCTGACAGGATATTCAAAGATGAAAATTATTCTATAAATCAGATCTACTTAA
This sequence comes from Megastigmus dorsalis, assembly GCA_900490025.1. Lineage (NCBI taxonomy): Eukaryota > Metazoa > Arthropoda > Insecta > Hymenoptera > Megastigmidae > Megastigmus > Megastigmus dorsalis. Next base: position 3,807 of record UELU01099002.1, read on the forward strand.
AAGAAAGGGTATTTTACGATATGAGTATGTGGCTTCATTTAAAAGTCTAAAAGAGGGACAACTTCCAAGTAAGGAAAAATTCTACAGTAGCTTGAATGATAGTCATATATCTGAGGAGGATTATGTGCATGCTTCTCGAGTTTGGAATGATTTTGATATAAAAACTCTTGGAGAGTATTCCGACTTGTATTTAAAGACTGATGTGCTTCTCTTAGCTGATGTGTTCAAAAATTTTAGAAACAACTGTCTGGACCCGGCCCATTATTGAGGTTTAACGTGGGATGCTATGTTAAAATATACAAAGATCCAATTAGATATACTTACAGACATTGTTCATAGAACGAGGAATACGGGGTGGCATTAGTCAATGCTGCAATCGCTATGCCAAAGCAAACAATAAATATATGGGTAGCGAGTATAAGGAAAATGAAGAATGTAAATATTTATTATATTATGATCTGAACAATTTGTATGGATGGTCGATGCAACAAGCCCTACCTTACGGTTCCTTTGCATGAGTTTCGAATACGGAAAAACCGGGCTTTTATGACGTTCCCGATGACGCGCCTATTGGCTACATTCTGGAAGTAGACTTAGAATATCCAACTCACATACATGATACTCATAAGGATTTACCATTTTGTCCAGAACATACTGCCCCTCCAGGATCAAAACAGAAAAAACTTTTAACAACGCTAAATGACAAGAACATGTATGTTATACACTATGTTGCACTTAAGCAAGCGCTCAAACACGGTTTACGTTTAAAAAAGGTCCATAGAGCATTAGAATTTACACAGAAGACATGGCTAAAACCGTACATTGATTTAAATAGTGAGAAAAGAAAAAATGCTAAGAATGAGTTTGAAAACTTCTTTTTAAACTTTTCAATAATGCGGTCTATGGTAAAACTATGGAAAATGAACGCAAAAGAGTTGATGTCAAGCTTACCAATAAGTGGACTGGACGGTACGGTGCAGAGGCTCGCATAGCAAAGCCAAATTATCATAGTAATTAACACTGAAATTTATATATCGAAACCGATACATGTCGGTCTTAGTGTTCGAGATTTATCAAAAACTTTAGTGTATAGATTTCATTATGAATACATGAGGAATCGAGTTGGAGATCAGAGTAAACTCCTATACACCGATACGGATAGTCTTGTATACGAAGTACGTAATATTAATATGTAGGAGGTAATGAAGCAGGATATTCATGAATTTGACACGTCTGACTATGCAGAAAACAATCAATCCGATATACCACGCGTGAATAAAAAGATTGTTGGTAAAACGAAGGGTGAGTGTAATGGTCAAATTATTACTGAATACATTGGCCTAAGAAGTAAAATGTACAGTATTAAGATACAGGATGGAAGTCCAATTAAAAAGGCCAAGGGTGTTAAGGGAGTAGTCGTGAAGAATACCATATCATTCGATGACTACAAAAAATGTCTTTATGATAATGGATCGTTAGTAAGAGAGCATTGCAATATCCGCTCTGTCATATATGTCCTACAAACGGAAAAGAAAAGAAAAGTTGCTCTGAGTGCTCAAGATGATAAACGTTACCTACAAGTCGGTAAAACAGATACATTAACTTGGGGGCACTACAGTATCATCACCAAAGATCATGCAGATCAAATGTTTCTGCAAGAGTTTTTCAGTCAAGAAAAAAAAGAGGGCGCTTCTGAGGGAGAAAAAATGTTGGACATCTTAGTGCAACTAATGCGAGAAGACGAAGAAGAGGAAAAGAAAGAAGTGGAGGCATCTGCTGCTATACTCCAGCAGCATGAGGACGGTGATATCTTAGCATGAGTGTGCAGGAGGTTATTCGACGATGAGGAGAGGGAGCCACAGTCGGAGAATGTCGAGATGGAGGGGCGATCATACGCAGAACAATAGCGTATCGAAGCTGAAGTGGGGAGAGATGGAGAGGTGGTAGTCCGAGCAGCTGAGAAGCGACAATATAAGTAGATCCATAGCTCAACCGAGCTCACTTCATCACTCGACGAGCCTGCCAGCAAACGTACTCGTGCAAGCCATCAAGCAGAACTTTTCCAGAACCACAATACAACTAGCAGTTGAGGTATATATATATATATATATATATTTAACTTATTAAAATACTCTAAAAATAAAAAGATTTTAAAATTAACTTGTAAGAATTTTCTTCTTTCAGTTGGATTTGACAATGTTGAACAAAATTTGTCACGTAACATACTTGCCTACAAGGAGCTACAGCTCTTTAGAAAAAGATGTAAAATACATGGTGACAGCTATTCGTCACGCAAACACAAGATATGGTTTGAAGGTTGTGACTGAGATCGATGGAGAATTTCATGTCTTTCTACCAGGACGCATCTCAGAAGCGATCAAATCTGATGAGAGATTTTTCAATGAACTAAGTGAAGCTGCTAATAAAATGAAATTTTGGCTTACTTACTTAGGAAACCATAATATGTCATTTAGCTTAGAATAAAAAAAAATGCATGTGCATACAATGTAAACATATATATGTATATAATCTAATAACTATGAAAAAAAAAATAAACGAAAAAGTATATCCTAAAATTTGTTGTGTTTATTTCCAGAAAACCTTTCTTATAGCCAAGTAAAAAAATCCTTATTTAAACTTTTTAAAAATATTTATTCGTTTTCAATTACATACCTATACAATATTTTCTATTTCATTAATTATAAATTATTTTTATTTATCCAACTATTATGCGAATCGCTAAAACCAAGCCATTTTACAAAAATTTGATTCCTTTTTTTCTTAAGAACTTTTTCTACAAGATAAACATTTGGATATTTAGCCAAAAGTTCCTGCTCATAGAAGCCACCAGCGATGGGTTCGTCTTGATAGTCTTTTAGGTGATAAGTTCTCGGATTTGTATCTGCTATTTTACTTATTGTAAATATTTCTGTTGACCAATTAGGGGTGTAGCCTTTTTCAAATACTTGTTTTCTTTACTCACTCGTACTTTTTCATTAATTTGAAATTTATTTTTCTTCACTGGTTTGGATGCATAAGATAAGCGTTTCTTAACTTGAGCTTCATTGGTTATTGAAATATCTTTAGGCTTCATACCCGTGGTTGGATGTTTTCTATCATTATACGCTATCAACAAATCTGGTAAAATGTCGAGCCACTTATAATTGCCGCACAGACTAAATTACATCCACATCTTATTTTTTAATGTACGATTGAAACGTTCACAAATAGATGCTTTTAAATTACTATACGTGGTGTAGAGATTGATTTTAAAACTTTTCATAAGATTTTGTGTTGTAGAATTCTTTGCCTATGTTAGTATGTAGATTCTTTGGTACACGACCTTTACATAATACTACTTTCATGGCTGTTGCGACATCTTCACCGGTTTTCCGTTTAATTGGTACAGCCCAAGCATACTTTGAGAATATACCTATTATTGTAAGCATATATCTATAATCTTTATTCTCTTTAGCATAAGGTTGCATCTCCACAAGATCGGCTTGCCAAGTTTCATCGATACCACGAACACTGAATCTGCGACGTTGATAGTTTCTTCGAGCAGGTTTGTGCAGTTCCTCTACTAACTTCTGATGTTCCATCATTCTTACGTGTTAGGACAGTGAATGATTCACATCTTGTCTTCTTGAAGCATCTTTTCTAACGATTCAAAATCTCTGATTGGTTCTTCAATGTTTTTCATCGTCTTACTTACTTTCTTTTTAAGTGTTTGCTTTGAATCTGGATTATTCAGATAATTTTTGAACTCAGATATAATAACAAATATTTTATTCACTTCCGCTTGAAGCAAATTTCGTAGAACCTCTAAAGTAACAGCATCGCTCGGTTCTGTAAGAATAGCAAGATTGAATAATCGTTTATTTTTTAAATCAAATGAACCATCTACGGTAAGACTAAATCCAACACCTGGAGGACCACGATCACCTTCGGTTCTACCTAGTTTACTTCCGAACACATAACGCTCATTATGAAAGAGACTCGAATGCTAAATATTTTAATATGTACGGCCGCACTCCTGTAGTTCCTCAATAATAGAATGAATTTCATTACTATGACTTGGATTTCCTGCTAACCTTTCAGCTATTAGTAGTCGAAGGCGGTTAACTAACTCGTTTGGATTATCCCAATACACATAATCTAATAACGAATTTTTTCTTGCAATCTTGAAGCGTGGTAAAAGCCCTTCTCCATTCTTTGAAAACATAGGTAAAATAATATTTGTAAATTTTTTATTTCTCATCATACGAATAGGTGCAGTTATATCATAATGCTCCTTATGAGCACTCGAAACTTCAATTATATTTCGATAGTTCAAAAGATCATTGGGTTGTACAATCTTTTGGTTAGGCTGTTTCCTAAAAAGTAAGTCCAACAACCCCTCAGTTTGTTGATATTGAACGTTCTTGACGTTAATATAATCGTCTTTAAAATATATTGGTGAGTTTCCAATCATTAACGTTTTATTATCCTTGCGAACACCATATACAGAATCAAGATATGATTTTCGGTTTTATTTAAGTATAGCTAAATTCTTGTTAACAAGCACATTTTCTTTAGGGTATACATTTTCATTATCACTTTCTTCGCCACTTTCAGCTGTATCAAACGCTGAAGTATCGATATTTTAGATTTCAATTCGTTTTCAATGTTCAGTTTTTTGTTTGCTACACTCACCAACTCTTTAAGTGGATCTACTATTGGTTTGAATGTTTCATCTAATATTTTTTCAGTTTCAATCCTACCACTTTTTAAAAATTTATATTTGCGTCTCATCGCTTCTCGAGATTTTGTTAGCTGACGTAATATATTTTGTTCTCGCTGATTGGAGGCCATGTTAAGGTTCAACTACCTAAGGTATACTGTCATCTTTACACAAAATTTGACACATATATAGCAAAACAGTCAAAACCTTTTCTATATCGACCATTATTTATTTGTCGATCTTTGTCAATCACTATACACCCATGCTTATCATCATTCCAACATTTTGAACATAATTCTCGAAATTGTGGAAAACTCATGTCTGAATTTACCTGATCACCGTATATATGCTTTAGATTAACATCATCTTGATGAAATATCATTAAAAAATTTACGTTATCTCTTACAAGATGTTTTGGAACCTGAGCATATGATTGTCAAAGATAAAAACAGTCAACATTTTTATGTCTACCCATGCAAAAGAATGCTTTAACATTATCATGTTTCTCGCAAGCTATATCGTCAAAAATCATGAGAGAGTTTGGAAGTACATTATCTGGTGCCACTACAGCATCATGATCGCTACAGGGGAAATATTCTATACCACTTATTGGTTTCAAGAGGTTTTCAAGATATTTGTATGTTGGTTGGTTTAACGGCTTTGAGTAAATATACACATTTTCAAATCTGAGCCCATTAGGATGCGTTATAAGTGCAAACAAACTATTAGTTTTACTGCAATTTGATGGACCACAAATTGCTGCACGTATACTATCTGGAAGTAATTCTCCATGTCATTTAACTTTTTTTTCACGATCTGCAATGCTGTCAAAATTCACTACAGGTAGCTTGACAGACTGTTCCTTAAAATTCATGTTTGCTCTGTACCGTTCTATTTCCAACTAACTTACAACTATAAAAGAGTATGCTTATATAGTTTAAGCTTCAGTATTGATTTGACCTTTGAGGTAAAATGATCATTCATAAGCAAAGAGGTAAGGGTTTTGTTAACAAAATCATTAATAAGTTACCAGTCGAGCTGCACATACCAGGTTATCAGTATTGCGGACCGGGGACCAAGCTAACTAAACGACTTGTGCGAGGTGATTTAGGTATCAATCCACTTGACGCTGCTTGCAAAGATCACGATATAGCTTATGCGGAAAATCTTGAGAACATTGAAGCTAGACATACTGCAGATAAAATTTTAGCCGAGAAGGCTTGGCTACGAGTTCAAAATAAAAAAGCAAGTGTAGGGGAAAAAGCTGCTGCTTACACTGTTAACAAAGCTATGAAACTTAAGCTAAAATTTGGTATGGTCTAAAAGAGAGAAAAATGAATAAAAATCCATCTACTAGAATAAAAGAAACAAATATAACTAAAAAGAAAAAACCTTGTACTTTGAATAAGATAATAAAAGCAGCTGCAGCCTCGGTTGTTCCAAGTATAAATTCTCAAATACTTATTCGTTCAGCGCTAAGGGGGGCTCGAGATGCTGTAAAAAAGGTGGAGGTGAAGAACATGTAAAACTTTCCCGAATTTTACCCATTCCTCCAAAAGTTGGTGGGTTTTTACCGTTTCTTGTAGCCTTATTTGCCGGTTTGAGTGCTGCTGGTGCATTAGCAGGTGGTGCTGCCGGAATAGTGAAAGCAGTCCACGGGGCTAAGGAAGCAAAAGACGAATTGAAAGAAAATGTGAGACATAATAAATATATGGAAGCTATCGCTCTTGGTAAAGGACTCTATTTGACACCGCATGAAACAGGATTTGGTGATTTCTTGAAAGCATACAGAGATAGAGGTCTAAAAAAAAGCTCGATGTAATACTACCTAAGCGTGCGTTGACTGACGCTGATTTAGTAAAATATGCTAATATTATGAAAATTCCCTATTTTCGAGGAGTATTTATGCGTAATGCTTTACCTGTTAGTGGACCGCTATACCGAGAATCAGCTATTCTTAACCTTGATGATGCGAGTGGGTCTGGAACACACTGGGCTGCTTACCGAAAACGTGGAAATAAAGTCATATATTTTGACAGTTTTGGCGATCTTCAGCCTCCTCTTGATCTTATGCTGTATCTCGGGCTTGATGAGATTAGATATAATTATCAACGATATCAAGATTTCAATACTTACAACTGCGGTCATTTATGTTTACAATTTTTATCTAATAAGCTCACTAGACAGGCCTTATATAAGTAAGTGACATTCTGAAATAGAAGTTATTCTTGACTCAGCTGTCATGGAGG
>UELU01099003.1:0-17786 GCA_900490025.1 Megastigmus dorsalis
GCTCGGTGCAAGAGTACGCGCGACCGCGAGCGACGAGACGGGCAAGCGCACCTCCCCACCTCTTCGCGCTTCTCCTTTCTATCTTTCTCCGCCACTTCTGCAGCCCGCTGAAGCTACCCGCTGATTGGCTCATCTTACAAACTTTTAACAATTAATATCTCGGAAACTACTTGTCAGATCGATGGTATTGAATCATTCCGTATAAGTAAGTCCGAGGAAATTATACAAAAAATCCTGACTTAAGGTTTCAATGTCATTAATATCAATATTAAAGTTACCCAAAACAATATAATTTTTGTAAAATGAATACGACTCTAAAAAATTTTTTAAATTTAGTGTAAATTCTGTTTTAGGCAAGTCATGTGACCTATATATTGAAGAGATAACAAAAATCCATTTATTTAATTTTATACTGGAATTAATTAATTATCAGTTAATTTTTCACATAAGTATGTTACAACTCCATCAGATTTATTAATCTTACTATTATTGTAATACATTTTATATCCTGGTAGTTTAAGTAACTGAGAGTATTCGAAAATCCATGTCTCTGTGCAAACTATAATAGAGGATTTAGCATTCAAGCTCTCAATAAGACGTTCTAATTTGTGTAAATTAGCATTTAGGCTTCTAACATTTACACATAGAAATAAATTATCATTATTTTTTAGGTGGTTATTAAGAGCTTGTATATCACAACAACTTATCTCATTATCAACTAAATTTGACCTATCGTCATCAATATCCATGTTAAATTCTTGCGTTTGATGTAGCGCCTCCCATTCTGGATCTCATTGACATAGATCTTGTTGATATGATAAATTCGCTGCTACCTCCATAGGCTGAACTTCTTAAGTTAGTAGTTACCTCTTGTTGTTGTTTCTTGTAGCTATTTACTTTACCGAAATATATTGGTACGTCAGGTTTCACGCAATAATTTGTTAAGTTCAAATATTTCCTTTTCTGTGCTTTCAGTATTTCACATTCATCACTATCGGTTGCCACATTTTTTGTATTATATTTTTTTTCAAACTTGTTGTTACTGTAATTGCAATTAACACAGCAATAAGAGTTTGATTCCTCACAGTTTTTAGTTAAATCTGCGCCAGCACATGACATATTGATGAGTTTTTACATTTGAAACCACTTTGACCAAATCTTATTGCAACAAAATTAGCAATAAGATATGCAATGGGTTAGGTTTTGGGAAAATGAAGTGGCTATAGCTTCGTAATATACATAGTCTAAACGTGAAAAAGAAAGAGATAGAGAGAGACGTACGGCCGCTGCTCTAATTCAGAATAGTTTCAAATTGGCATTACTCAAACAATTGATGATGAAAATGTGCAAATAAAATTCTGAACATTCTTGAATCTATGTACAAGCATATACTTGCATGCAGTATTTTTCAAAATACTTCAAAGTACCGTTACTAGGGTCTAAAAAATGTAAAACAAATAGCGCATATTTATAGGGTTAACAGACCAGTGATTGACCTAACTATCATTTTCATTGAACTTTTAAGCTACAAATATATTTTACTAGCATGAAATATCGAAATTAATTTTTAATTCACTTTATAATTATATTTTCTTTGAATTAACGTTATTTAAAAAGTACTTATTTACAGAAATATTTTTAATTTAAGAAAAAAGTAAAAAAGATGTTAAAGTCCAGTGAATGACCATGTCTGTCGAGTAAATGATCAGATAAATGCCAATGAATGACCGACTGTGTGTTAGAAACAAATAAATCATTTTTTAAAACAATACATTTATAGATGCTTTTAAATTAATTAAATAAATATATTTACAGTATAAATGAGAATAAAACACATATTATTTTTAATTTTGATTACATTTTTTATTTGATTAGAACACTTTTAAAATAACATGACACACAATTTCAACACATACAGTTTAACAGTTAATGAAAACTTTATTTTTTATACCATTTTTTAGGTGGTTGAACAATTATTTAATAATCTTATAAATGAATATGTAATTGAAAAAATAATTTGATAATTAAATAATAGTTAAATAATTTAACTTAAAATATCAGTCATCTTGATGCAATCACAGGTGCAGTAACTAAATCGTAATTGGCATAAGCAGCATTACTTTTCAACATCCTGACTTTTAGGTACTCCAGCTCTCACTTCATTACTATTTGTTATATTATTTAACACTCTTTTTCTTTTGCTGACAGTATCATTAAAATTTGTTAAATTTAACTCTTTTGCTTTTCTCTTTAAAAGCTTTTAAACTTTCTTTTCATACTCTTCTTTTAATTCTAACTCAGCCTTTTTCTTTAACTTTAATTGTTAGTTATCTTGCAATTTTTTTTTCCTTCTTCATCTTTTTTCTGATTGATTTTTTTGATATCTGACTTTTAAATTCATTGAATTTTTTTCTACGATGTTTTTCTTCTTCTAATCTAATTTTTTCTTCTTCATCTTTTCTATATGCTTCTGACGTTGTAGCATATATAGTATGTTTTTATTTTTTTGCTTATTAGCCTTGCGAGCTTGCTGAAGAGGCCAATCGCGTTCGGGCTTTCGCTTATCCTTTTCAGGCCGATCACACGAGAGGCAGCTCATAGCTACTTCCTCTTCGAGACTAAGTCAGAGGTAATCCTCTCGACGTTGATGACGCTGGGCCGGCCGGTATTGCACGGAGGTGCAATTGCACGAGCGGCTAAAGTCCGCGCGCACCTCCCGCCATACCGAGGGACCACTGCTGTAGTACAGCAGCAGCACCATCCCCCTGCCAGGGCGCGCAGGAAAAAATAAGTAGGAGGCCCAAGCTTTACATCAATTTCCGCATCCAACAAATTGTAATTACTCACTTATAAGACAAGCTATAACATTTCTAATAAAGATTAAGTTTACGATATGAATTTTCAAAAAAAAAAAAAAAAAAATTATCTCGTGAACTAATTATTGTAGAGTAAAGGATTTATCTTAAAATTTGTAAAAAAATTCACACATCCCGAATATTTATGGATCATTTCATTCGCACCATAACTTTTATAAATAATTAACTTTTAAGCAGTTGCAAAACTACCTAACTTTTCAAACGCATAATTTTACAACTTATATACAAAAAAATAATTAGCCTCATATCGTAAGTAAAAATTTTAAACTTCAAAAAGATGTATATAAAAGTTTGGTGCTGTAGGTCCTCCCAAATCCTTGTTTATTAAAAAACCACTTTTACAACTATGTCAGACATATTTGAGATAAATTTCAAGTAATTACTCAAATTTTCAAACAGTTATTAAAAATTGCACCTATCAATACAGCTCAGGAGAATTCTGCTGGTTTTCGCATCACTGTAGCTGATTGACACAAAGAAGACTACAATTCATCAAGCCACTAAACAAACCGTTACAGAATATACAATTTAAGAATACGTTTTATTAAGTTTAAAGTAGTTTTGTAAACGTTTTTGAGGAAGTTTGTATCTTCAATTCTGTTTAAAGTATTAATAGAATAACAAATGTTCATCATTTCAGGAAAATCTTTTTTACATTTGCTACGTTCTTTGTCAATAATCTTTATATACTCAAAATCTATTTTATGTTCTGCTAGATACGTGTGTAGAGCAAGCGCTAATCTTACAGAAATGTTTTTTACATCCATTTTAGATTTGTCATTAAACTGATAAAGAGGTTCACGAATTGTAATATTTGTGATTCATGTACTTTTATGACAAAAAGCGTGAGCTATCCACAGTCGCATACATTTTAAGACCGCATCATTTTAATGTGACTACAAGATTCTATGTCATACTTAGACTTACCAACCAATTTTTATATACTATATCTATTCACAGGGGCAATTTCTTAAGTATGGATAAAGGTATGGTAGAAAGTATGCCTAGAAGTATGTCGAATAGGACAAATTTAAGTTGTGGAGTTGATATCAATCGTAATTACCAGTAAAGCATCTTTTTGTGTACTTGCAGAGTTTTTCTTTGAGCCAGGGTGCATATGGTGACTGCACATTGCGTCCAGGTTATTCGCACCTTGGTGGGTAATCAGTTGTACACTATCTCACCGTTCTAATCCTTTCCGACAATCCTCTAATATAAGGTAAACTAAAATATACATTCTTCCCATTCTCATTCATTATTTGTTTATCTACCTGTTTCCTTAATTTACCATTATAAATTTCCCACACTCTCTCCTCAATCATTTTATCAATAAATTCTCCTGGATAACTATTTTTAATAAAAGTTTCTTTAACAAAATTTAAATTCTGTTTTCTAAAATCTTTATGTGATAATTTAACCGCTCTGTCAATGACACCCTTGATCGCACCTATCTTGCTTCCAAATTGGTGGTGAGAATTAAAATTTAAAAATCTACCTGACCATGTTGGTTTTCTATACCAATTTAATTTTATTCTATTATTATTGACTCTAATGATTTTAATATCTTAAAAAGTTGTGTTGTCAAAGTTGGTTTTTCAGCCAATTATTTTCAAAAGATATGTTGATGATATTTTTGCAGTTGTGCCTGCATGTTTTGTTGACGAAATGGTAGATGTGTTTAATTCTATCCATAATAGTACGCATCTGTGAATGAGTGTAAGTGTGTGTGTGTGCATATGACTAATTTCAAAATACACTTACTAAACACAGCTTTGTAAATATATTCTGGTAGCGGTTTGGTATCTGCCCTACCAGTTGGGGTCATAGATTTCATATTTGCATTCCCAAAAATTAATTTCATCAGCTTTCTCACTAGCTTTTTTCTATTGTTAGAAAACTTATTTTTGAGCTGACTTAGCTCAGCCTCGCTTATAAATGTATCATATCCCTCAACGAGCTGGACCTGTACATCAAAGAAGAATAAAATATTATTATAAAATAGCTTAGTTAATTTGTATGTTACTCAAATTTTGATATGAATGCACGTGTGTGTGCATATTTAATATGATCTCTCTCTCCCTCTCTCTCTCTCTCTCGCTCTCTCTGGCTATAGTCTCCTTCGTCAGGATCGCAATGTAAATAGTGGTGGGGTCGCCCTGTATGTGCGTAATGATTTTAACGTTACGATTCATGATAAATCTAAAAGTTCCAGTTCTGGTAGGCCGTATGTTCCTGAATACATTATGTGTTCCGTTCAGCAGGGCGACTCCTCGAATGCGATTTGCAAGATTGGGAAACTCGTGATGCCTGACATTATTGCAAGTGTGTGTGTTTAAGCATTGTAATTGATACTGTGTATACTGCGATTATTCTGTTATTATAATTCTTTACTTTTTTATATAATTGTTATTTTAGAATTTGTAAATCATTTGCGTTTATTTTGTACATTTTTATTATGTTATTATTTATATTGCTTTGTATAGTCTGTATGGGCCAGATAGGGTCATACCCCAAGGCTCCAAATAAAGTTTACTCTACTCTACTCTACTCTATACTATTCTATTCTCTCCCTCCCTCCCTCCCACCCTCCTTATTTGTCTTATCTTTGACTCTTTCCAATATATTGATACTTTACTTTTTTTCTGTCTTCGTCTTGAACTCTTTTATATTATTTACTTTAAATTAATAACACAAAATTTATAGTAATCATAAAAATTAATTATTCTCTTGGAGCCGTATTTAGAAAATTTAAGAGTGTATAAAATATTTCAATTGAGAAATTAAATTACCTTTCCTTCTTCTGCGGTATTGGATGCTAACCCAAGGTCGTTTTGAATTACGTATGCTGTAATAGATCAATTGTTTATCTAATCGGCCTTTACAAATTAAAAAAATATAGTATTATCTGTTAGAAAATATTTAATAATAACAAGTAAAATTTTTTAATAATTATAAGCTATAATATTTTTATTGCTAAAAGGGTTCACAATTTAAATATTTCAAGAATTGATTCGCTAATTTATAGGCTTACCTTCTGTACCTGTTGCATAAATATCATCTGCCTCATTAATTACTCCGGAATGCGTTCCAGGAGTCTCAGAAACATGCAAATCTATATCTATAGAAACAAAATAAAATTCATCACTAATAATACAAATTTAAAAATTATATGAATTACCATAACCTAAATCACACAGACAAGAGCCCACCTCCCCCTCTCTCTCTTTTTCTCTATGTGTATGAGTGTATGTGCGTGAGCAAATATGTAAATATGTTGATTTGTTTGTCTCTACTATAGTAAGTGCATACCTATATGATGTATTCACATGAGTGTAAACGCGCGCATGAGTCTGTGGGGATGTGTGTGCATACGTGCGTAAGAAAGCTGTGCGTACATGAGTGTGTGTGAGTACATACGTTCAGTTGGTACGTATAAATTCGTATGCGTAGTTGCATATGTTTATAAGTGTATAAGCATACGTGAGTATGCTCCAAGTTACACATGGATTAATTTTTGTGTTCGCTGTGTTCACGTTTATTAAGTACCTGCGTGAGTATATATGTATATCTACCTGTAGTTTATATGTGTTACGTCAATAATAGTGGTACGGTTATCGTATCAATTAGATAACTTTAGTATTCAATTGTTTAGCGTGAGGTTGGGTTAGAATTTATGATTCTTGATCTGATGAGAGACTCTTATATAGTTTAAACGTTAATCGTTTATACCCAAGAGAGATCGCGTTTACTTGACGTGTCTGTCTACTCGAGGGACTCTGACTATGATCGGCTCAATCGGCTCAATCTGTCTCTAATTAAAACTCAAAATTGGTCTGACTAATGTGTCTCTCTGGATCAGGCAGGATACCTCGGTTCCTGCCGAAAACCCAGAGAGGTGGTAAAGATAAGTGTGTCAGCAATCCGTCGAGTAATGGCAGATCAGCGCGTGAAGCAATCAGCTGCGCTTAGTAACTGAGCTGAACGCCTGACGCGCGAAAAATATGGTATGTAGGTGTGTGTGGACGACCTTTGAAGAATGCGATCTCTGACTTTAAGACTATGTGATATTTTTGGCAGTTTAATATTTGCAAAAATATAATTTTTTGCGGTTATGAGAGTTTTGGTTTGGTAAATATCTGCAAAAAGTCCATTAATTAAAATCTATATAAAGCACTAAGATTAAGAGATGAACTATTTCAAAGTGATTCAAACCAATTTTATGTTACATTTACAAATTCGAATATGAATGAAATATGAATGGTTAATTATATCAAGGACTAATGGGCTCAGTTTCAAATATTATTCAAAGTTATAATTAAAAAACTCATGCGCACAAATTATTACTTATTGTACTACTGAATAACTATAAGAGACTTATCTGTTGGAATTTTTCATTGCCGCCACGAAATCAAGCATGGGATGAAATATTGAACCAATATTGGTTGAATACTTTTAGTATAGAAAAATTTGGAAAAAATTCTAGGTGCAGTACTTTAGATAGTTTATAGTTTATTTATAAATAAACTTATTATTGGAAGAGTATTTTATGCTATTCTAGTAACTAGAATATATCAATTTTATAAAGAAATGTTTGATTTTAATAATTCTCTGTATGCAGAACTGTAAGTGAAAAAACCAAAGATAAAGTATTTTTACCAAAACTTAAATTCTTCGCTAAATGCTTAAAATTATTGCATTGATGTTAAGACTAGTGTTTTTGTACTAGTCAAAGCTTTTTGTATCATCAATAATTTGTCTTTTATTTTATTTTAAGTACGTAAATCAAACCTTTTGTATGCGTATATATGAGGCATTTCATGTCAACTCTCCTAGCGCGGCGCGCGAACTCCAAATCATGCTATTTCTAACTCGTATTTGCAGTACTATCGTGCGCGGCGGCGGCGATGAGCCTACTCTTTCGCATCGTTTTTCTCGAAGAAAACATCTTGAGCACTTTCTGGGAAAAAAAAATTTTTATGTAAAAAATCCTCAGCTTTCCATCTAAAACATGAACAAAAATATTAAAAATACCTTTTTTGAGATATAAGACGTTTTATAATTTTTAAAGGTGAAAATATAAAATTTTGAAATACTGCTTACACCATTGGAAAGCTGAGGAAAAAATACATCGAAAACATCTATTGGATATTTTTTTTAAGTATATTTTAGTACTGCAAATACGAGTTAGAAATAGCATGATTTGGCGTTCGCGCGCCGCGCTAGGACGTGAAATGCCTCATATATGCACATATGCTATAAAGCTTAGCTCTATTGAATTTTATCATAATCATAGCTTTTTTCCTATTTACGTGTTTTTAAAAACAAACTACTAATCTAAGTCCCAATTATTAAGATCTTTAAATTACTTACTAAAATTATTCATTTTTGTATTTATCAATAATAACAGCTCTAAATGGTTTGCATCTAAAAAGTGAACAAGTTTTTTGGTAGCCATTTTCAAAATTGGTTATTTTCTAATTTGATTTAATACTATTCTAATATTATTTTTATACAGTTTTATTTTGTATTTTATAATGATAATAACAAAAAATAATAAGATTGTTTATTTATTTATTTGCGCAGTAAATAATTTTTTATACGAAAGTATTGTCTCATACCCCAATTGAAACAAGGCATAATAATTTTTTGGATTTTTGGAAACTTCTAAATTATCCTACTTCTTTAGATATATTGTGAATTGTTTGTTTACGTTTTATTATTTCAGAAGTGATGTATCTTTAGAATAGTAATCAATATGGCATCTAATAGTAAAGAAAATGTCGAAAAAAAAAAGAATTGTGATGAACGAAAATGCTCCATGTGTGCTATTTATCTCAGAAAAGTCATTGGTCGACGAAAAGAAATTCAATCTGAAAATGAATTAGAGCATATTAAACGATTGATAAACAGAGAAGATATTTTTATCAAGGATGTAATATGTGATCCATGTAGAAAGCGAGTGGCAAAAAATATTGAAAGCTACAAAACAAAAAAGTTTGATAATATTGCAGAAAATACTTCATCTCAAGATTCAAATATTTCTGATTCATTGTCTCAGCTTAGTATCACTTCATTATCTCAGACAAATACAGATTCACCGTCAAACAAAATAGAAGAAAAAGAAGAACGAGAAACCAGAGAATTACTTATTAATAGGACCATTTCGACACATAAATATTGCTTTATTTGTGGGTATGATAAACAATCTATAATCATTTTAGTGCCTTTCGAAGCAAGAGTTCAGGTTTTCAGTAAAATTAATTTATTTATTCCAAATGGCAATAGATGTTGTCGTGATCATTTAATTAAAAAAAGGTTTTATGAAGATGACCTGAAAAAAATGAAGGTTTTTTCGACCACAAGTACAGTGTATGCTGAAGAACTACCAAAACTTTTAAGTGAAGTTTCTGTAAAAGTAGATGCAAGTTTATTAGAAAAAGCAGCTGAGTGTGTCATGCCTGAAAAAAAATTGAAAGTATTTACAAGTTTAACTTGGGAAAATATTAATCAACTTAAAGGGCAACTCACTTCTCTTAAGAATTCCTGTGCAAAAACAGCGACCCAAGCCATTGTTGTATTTTTATTTAAAATGCGCACTGGGAATTCTAATGCACTTATTTCTTCCATATTTGAT
Organism: Megastigmus dorsalis; assembly: GCA_900490025.1. Lineage (NCBI taxonomy): Eukaryota > Metazoa > Arthropoda > Insecta > Hymenoptera > Megastigmidae > Megastigmus > Megastigmus dorsalis. The sequence continues at coordinate 9,511 of UELU01099003.1, forward strand.
ATTGAAAGCGAACAACAAGTATCTCGTTTTTGTCATTCAGTATTATTATCTTTTGAAAGGGACATATTACCAAAATATTTTGGATTAAAAAATGTAGATAGAAATGACTTGGTTGAAAACCAAACTTCCCAAATGGTGAAGATATTGTATCCGGGTAACCAACTTATTTTGATTTGTGATGGGACTTACGTAAAGCACGAGAAAAGCTCTAATAACGAATATCAGAGAAAATCTTATTCAGGTCAAAAAAAAGTTCCTCTCAATAAACCATTTACGATATGTACTACTAATGGTTATGTTGTTGACCAGTTAGGGACATATCTTGCTAATACCAATGATGCTACAATATTGCTGAAAATATTTGAAGAAATGCTTGAAATTCTACAGAAATTGCTTCGCAAAGGTGACATTTTTATATTGGACAGAGGCTTTCGAGATATTAAAAAAAAAATTAGAAGATATAGGTTACATTGTTTTGATGCCTGCACTTAAAGGTTCGAACTCTCAACTCTCAACAGAAGAATCGAATGAAACACGATCCACAACAAAATTAAGGTGGGCTGTTGAAACAGTACACGGTATTCAAAAGAAAAAAAAACAAGTTATTAGATCACAAACTTGATAATAATATGGTGAAGGATACTGGATCTTATTGCAGAATTGCTTGCTATGTAAATAATTTATTTGGCAAACGCTTAGATTATGATAAGGGCATGCAAGATGAAATATTCAATGCCATGCAATCTAGAAAGAATACTGAAAACACATTAGCGCAATTAGTAGCAGAAAAAAGATGGAGTCGTCGAAAATTACCATTTGAGATAATAACTTCGGTTGATTTATCAGATTTTCCTGAATTAACAGAAAAAGATTTGAAAATTCTTTTTACAGGAACGTATCAGCTTAAGCAGACTATATCATATTTAGCAGAAATGTTAGATTCAGATAATAATTTGAAAATAGGATATTCTAAGGAGCATGGAAATATTCTTAAACTCGAAGTTCAATCTAGACATTTTAACAGAAAACAATACAAATGTTTCATCGAGTATAAACCAAATGGTATTGGTTATTCCAGTATTTTTAGATATTGCTGTGATTGTGCTAATGGTAAATGCACTGTTGGATGTTGTGCACATGTTGCTGCAATTATCTATTATCTTTCACGTGGAAGATATTTATCAAGGATCATAAGACCAGCTGAAATTCTTTCTAAAATGTTTCTTAATGATAAATTTGAAGTGTGCATTAATGAAGACAGTGATGATGATGAGTGAAAAATTTTCCTATTGTGAACATTACTATTTTTAAAAAGCTGTTTATACCAGTATTCTAATATTTGAATTTAAATAATCTACGTAGATCAAAAATTATAATTTTGTAGATACAAACAAAAAAATTTTATTCAACATTATTCCTTAATTTATTACTAGACCTGATTTTCTAATATTTGATTATATTGATATTCTCAGAAGTAAAATTTTTATGTAAATAGCTTTAAATTCTAATTATATCAATAGATAACAAAGCGAAAATATGATTTTTGAATTTGTAAATGTAACATAAAATTGGTTTGAATCACTTTGAAATAGTTCATCTCTTAATCTTAGTGCTTTATACAGATTTTAATTAATGGAGTTTTTGCAGATATTTACCAAATCAAAACTCTCATAACCTCAAAAAATTATATTTTTGTACATATTAAACTATCCTATTAAATTGCATGTTTTATTGCTACTGTTCCAAAATGTTAAAATGACCCAAAAATATCACATAGTCTTAAAAAGGTTAGATTTCAGCTAATAACAGAGTGTGAGGCAATAAAAATAACACAATTTTGATAACACTGTCATTGGAAATATGAAAAAATATGTAAAATTTAATTTTAAGCCTTGATAATGTATTACAATCTAAAAACAGCGTCAAAATTCGAAAAAATCAGGCTTTTCGCTACGATTTGAACGCTTTATATTAAAAATCTTTATTAAAATAATACCGTAATAAAAGCGGGAAAATGTAGTCAAAAAATGTTGTCTAAGCTCTCAAATTGTTGCATAACCTATTCAAAAACGCGAAAAATACGCAAAAAAATCGGTTTTTGGCCAAAATCGGGGTGGCGCACCATTTAAAATAAAAAAATAATTGCACTGTCATAAAGAGCAGGAAAAAATACATGAAAAACATGTATTTAGAAAGTGGTACCTTAAAAGCAAGGGTGTGTAAAAAATGATTTAAAAATTAAATAATTTTTTTTGGGCCCATATTTGAGGTTATGTGATCTGAAAAAATTTGTGGTTAGTTGCCACACGATAACCTACCTCTGTGATTTTTTATAAAAAATTTGCTAGCAAAGAGGCGCCAGAATAAAATAATGTTAAGAAAACACGTTTTTTGAGCTAACTGCGCATGCGCATGGGATAGGGGGCTGAAAATTTGGCTGTGGAAATTTTTTTTCAACCCCTATCGAATGGTGTATGATACATGCGTATTTTAAGAGGGGGCAATTTCACCATAGTAACCCGGCTATAGCCTTTCTGAGTATATGACATTATTTGTTACGTTTTTATTTTCTGGTAATAAAATAAACTGATTTTTATAGTTACCAGTCCTTGACCAGTCCCACATATAATTGACCATGGGAAAAACAATCTGATCGTAAATCAATTCCTACTTATTTAAACGTTTGACCCTGTGACTTGTTAATTGTAATAGTTTTTTCATAAAAAAATCAAAAAGTTGTAGCTAGTCAGTTTCGCAGTAAAGTGGCTGGCGTTTACGCTAGAGATGGTTTAATGATACATAAATATGATGAAACGTTTGCAAAATTTCTGCGCTTCATGTATATGTACTTGGTTAAAAACACTAGACATGAGCAAGATACTATATAAATAATCCTTCGAATATTTGAATTAATATTAATTAATTTATTAAAATGTGTTGTTAGACCATTACCAATAATGTATCAAATATTCAATTTATTCTATTAAATATATTTCTTTTTGTAATCGGTTAAGTAGTTTTTGAGATCTTGTGACGTGTACAAACAAACGCTGTCTCTTTATTTATTAGTATAAGACAAGATATAAGATTACTGTTCCTGGATTTATATGGAACTCTCAGAATTTACTTTTTGTGCAAAACAATAAGATCTGTATCTCAGCGTTTTTTGAATGAGCCATAATTTTGAAGATATTCACAAAATTATATTGATTTTGTACATTAGCGTAAATCTATAATTTTTATAGATTTTATATAATCAAAGAAAATAATTCAGTGATAATTAGACATGCAAGGTTCGCAAACTGCAATTTGAAGCACCTGCACTACTATATCGGATATTCCATATTCTATAACCTTCGTAGAATAGTATATATACATCTTGGCTTATACTTTGCTCGGAAAATCTGAGATAATTTATCCAAATATGCAGCAGAATCCATTTAAAAGAGGTAAACTATTAATTAGGTACTCAAACAAATACGACGAATACGAAATTTTGGAAAATTGTCTTATAAAATTGGATATACGACAACAAAAGCAAATATTCCATAATATAATCATTATATGAAAAATAGTAACGAAAATAACGAATGTTGTTATAGATTTGCTCAGCGGCTAAAATTGAGCAATTTAATTTTACACTTTTAAAAAAATAATTATGTCGGTTCGTGCTCAACTTGCTTCTAACGAGCTTCTAATAATCATTTTTACTGACAGGTAAAACTCATAATTAGCTGTAAGTAAGCAAGCTCAAAAAATAGTTCATCTTGTATCTGCCTCTTTTGATAATAGGAAAAAACATACGACAGTATTATTATTAAAATTAGTAAAACTTTTCGTTTAGTTATAATATAAATTATAACTGAATTATTTTATATCATGTTCTTGCGATTGAAAATAATCATGCAACGCTGGAAATATTCATCTAACGCCATCTATCTCAATTGGCGATATCAACAAAATGACAAAACTCCGTATAGTCGGTATTCTCCGTAATCTTAAAAACATTTTTTTACGAGATCAGCGGAGACCAGAGTGAAGTTTCCGCACTCTGCTCGCCGCTCGGTAACTTGACGAGGACGAACCCAACTGGAACGGTCATCTTAGGCTCGTAATTTCGGCAACGACGATGAATAATGTATATTTCTAATATTTATTACGAAAGGATAAAAATATTATCGCTAACCAAAAACGACTATTTCGAATTATTTCTACCCTGTCTACAAGAATATGGCTGAAGTATTCGAAAAAAACATTTATTTCGGAAAATAAATTTTTTATCTTTTCACCCAAAAATTTTACATTAATTCTGGCTATACCACACAATTCTACTTACAACTTAACATCGAATGAGACCTGTTGCACTTTTATTTTTCTGTCCAGTTCAGAGAAAACTGATTCGCAAAGTGGTGCGTTGGGGCTGTGTCACACTGTATATAGATATTGAGAAGAATATAGCAAAATGACAATTAAACGTTATCATTAGTGGGAATGGGACTACAACAAATAGTACAACGAGCTAGAGAAATTGGAACATACAAAACAATACAATACAACGCTTCACAGGCACAGCAATACACGTTGTACACAGGAGGAACAATAGCAGCAATATTAGGACTAATCGCAATTCATAAGGTACCTTTCCTGGAGGTGGGGGGGGGGGGGGTCCCGTTTACTAACTATTTTTAGAATGGTTTAGGAAAAAGTCAAAATCCAACACCAACACAGAATGATGATCAACATTCAGCCACAGCAGAGAGGCAGCAACAAGGACACACCCACAACAACGTTTCTTTACAACTGACGTTAACGATCACACCATCATTGGGGTGTGCCGTCCAGAACCACGATGACTCTCGCACTGTTACCTCATAGATATAGATTTTTCGCTAAATATTCTAAAATGGCTCATTGTATTTGATTTTATTTCCGTATATTACCTATTTATAGTATCACACTATATTATATATCATGTTCCTATTCTATATTAATATATTATACTGTACTATTCAGTTTCAACATTATAAAGAGAGTGATTCGCAAGAACAATGTAAAACAAAACGTACTCACACAGACAAAACATTCATATCACCTATCGATTAGGGAATCAAATTATTTAGATAGACATAAAAGTTTTTCAATGTTTTAATTTAATCAGAGTTTTAGTTGCGCGAAAACTCAGTCAAACTATTGTTTTTATTTACATTTGTATTTTCGGTGAGGTAACCGTTACCGCGGCCTCGGGCGTGTTACGCCCCGAAACATATATTCATTTCTACATTTCATTTCGCATACCGGCCTCTATCGAAACATCTCTTTAGCTTTGGCTATACACAAAAGCACAGAGATCGCATTCTTCAAAGGTCGGCCACACACCTAAATACCATAATTTTCGCGCTTTAGGCGTTCAGCTCAGCTACTAAGCGCAGCTGATTGCTTCACGCGCTGATCTGTCATTACTCGACGGACTCCTGACACACTTATCTTTACCACCTCTCTGGATTTTCCGCAGGAACCGAGATATCCTGCCTGATTCAGAGAGACACATTAATTGAGTCCATTTTAAGCTTCACTCAGAGACAGATCGAGCTGATTGAGCCGATCACAGTCAGAGTCCCTCGAGTAGACACGTCAAGTATACGCGATTTCTCTCGGGTAGTCTTTAATAAACGATTAAAGTTTAAACTAAGAGACTCTGACTCATATTATCTAACCCAACCTCACGATAAACAATTAGATACTAAAGCTATCCAATTGAGACGGTAACAGTACCACAAAAATTATATATATTTACGTCCCTTCCGGACGTAAAACTACTAATATAATTGAAAAAAAAAGAAAAAAATTTTTTAGAGTTCATAAATAAAGAAACTTATGGTTTTAAGGCGGTTTTAAATTTTCAATATTTTTTTCTCGCGTTTTAAGGGTAGGTTTGATAAATACCTATAGCATACTTTGAAAGAGTTTCGAAAAGAGCGTAAAGGAAAATTTTTAAATTCGAATAACTTTTCTAATTTTGTACCAAAGCAATTAATTTTAGGTTTCTTGTATGCGCTTTAAAAAGACGTTTCGTTCAAAATAAAAATAAAAAAATTACGCTTCTATTGATAAAAATGTCCCCAAATTTCAGCGAAATCCGTGAGAGGGCACTTTTCGCCCGCTTATACGGCTATAGCCTTTTACAGAAAGGCGATTATTTAAAAAATCATTGAAATGCAATCGTAGCGTACCGCTACATTAAGGGAAAAGGTAAGAACCCTCAAAAGCGCTTAATTTTAAAAATAACTATTCCCCTTCGTACAATCTGAAATTAAAACTGCGTAACCTGAATTCTTAGCAAGTCTGAACATGATACAAATAACTATATTGTGTTATGGTCTAAAAACTTAGTAATGTATTTTCATATTTTATTATTTCTTCTTCAATAAAAAAAATTTTCAAAATTTGTGAAAACTTAAATAATTTATTGAATCATTTAGTATGATATACTTTTCCAGAGCACTTGTTAGATGTTAATCTTGAGAGAAATTTCATTGAAAATCGTAACCCAAACACATCGTCATCATCACATGACACGGCGGATTTTATTCAGGATGGAACATTTAGTCCCTTTAGTGGCAGTCTTGAAGACTTAGTGAATACATTTGATGAAAAAATTACGTCTTGCTTTAGAGATTATGGAACCAATGTAGAAACTCTTGCTCCAGTACAAGTGCGCTCTCAAGAGGAAATTATGAACGAATGCCAGTAAGCTTTTCTTCTTATGTCTGTATGAATTTATATATCAATATTTATGGAATTTGTGTTATCATTATTTTATTATATTTTTTTTAAGCTTTCCAGGTTAAAATAAGGAAGTAAAATCTTATATATCTTCAACATTATTTAACCATAGGTGATGCGTATTTTTATTTATTTATTTATTCATTTCACCAGATTACACCTGAACATGTAAATAATAAAATGCATTCTACAAATCTAGCCGAAACGTCACCTGTAAAAAGGTCGAGGTAAAATATATCTAATTTGTATCAAAACAAATTAATTAAAACTAATATCTTCTGATATATTTATAACAGATAGTGTAATTAGACTTTATATAATGTTTTTAAACAATATTAAAATATAAAAGATGTAAAAGAAGATTTTTTATCATTATTTCTTCTCTGTTTATTTATATATTTTCAGTACAGCTTACAATTTGGTTTTTCATGATTTTATTATTCTGGTTTCGTGCCTTTAAAAATTCAACTAATTAATTAAAAAATTTAGCTGTAAAATACTTATGATTTCTGTAACTTATTGGTTTATTAGTTTTTCGTTATCAGGATTATTTCTTTATCGTAAATATAATTTTTCTTTATATAAACTTGATTGTATCAAACTATTTGAAATTCAAACGTTATAACTGCGTGACTTTGAACATACCCGTCTTGTAAACCTCTGGAATTTTTGCTTACATGACTTTTGTATAAACCAAGCCTACACGCTCGATAAATTCTAGGCAATCAGCGTTAATCACATGACCGCGGCTAGCTCCGCAGTCAGAATCGCAAGCTAGCGAGCAGATCTCAAGCAGCATCAGTACACAATCAAACTAAATTCTAGCAATCCAAGCATTCTTTTTTTATTAAACTTTTGAGGTCCTCTGAGACGTATTGTTGGGCTGAAATTAATTTTTTTTTTTTGATACATGGAAAACGGACTTATAGAAGATACGAAGGATGCTGACACCATCACCTGCTGCCGACACCGTACGTAACTTGGCGAACCCTGAGAGCATCAGTACGGCGCTGGCCTGACCTTCTGATGACGCTGTCGCTTATATCAGCATGCCTCGCAACGCCGCACAATGAGAGGTTTCGACGTATTCTGAGCCACAATCGTAGAACTTTGTGTAGAATAAAGATATCGGAATGAATCTTGCGGAATTTTAAAGCTAAAGTAATGAAGAATAGAGAAAAAATATGCATAAGATAGTGTAAATAATTTTTGACCTTCAGAAAAACGTTAAAAACATCGATATTTCAATATTTTGACATTTTTTCCTGTACTGTTCCAAATTCATTCAATTATGAACTCAAATTTTAGATTTTTAACTATCCATTTTCAACACAAAATTTATTACTGTATATCATTTGTTAGACCATACATACAAAATTTACATAATATGGTTGTGTTCTCTTAATATTGAGTCATAATAATTTATGTGTGTGTGTGTGTGTGTGTGTGTGTGTGTGTGTGTGTGTGTGTGTGTGTGTGTGTGTGTGTGTGTG